>JAGFMW010000060.1:0-181382 GCA_021030935.1 Astrothelium subdiscretum | reverse complement strand
TTAATTTAAAAATAATAAAAAAATCAATAATATTTTTAAAATTAAAAAAAATTGAAAAATTATATATTTACTATTAAAAATTAATATTAAATAATTGAAAATATTTGATTAATATTATTATTGTAAAATTTTATATTTAAATAATTTTTTTAAATAATTAATTATAAATAATATTTAAAAAATTTATATTATTATAATAAAAAATTATTTGTTTATTTTTTGTATAATTTTATAGATAATTTTAAAAAATATTATTTTACACAATTTTAATAAATAAATTAAAATATATTTAAAAAATCAAAATTAATTTATTTTTATTATTTTAGAAATATAATTTGTAAATTAAATAGTAATATAATATTTATTATAAATATTAAAATTTAAAAATATTTTTATTATTTATTTTTTAATATTAAATTCAAAAAAATAATTATTTATAATTTTTAATTTAAATATAAAAAATTATATTTATAATAATAAATATTAAAAATTGAAAATATTTGTTTAATATTTAATTAAAATAATTTAATTAATAATATTATTTGTGTTGAAATAATTATTAAAAAAATTAATATTATTATAAAATAATAATTTTAATAGTTTTTATTGTTTAATTAATTTTTAATATTTCTAATATTTTGTGCGATTAAAATTTGCTAAAATATTTTATTTTAATTAATATATTAAATTTTGTTTTAATAATTTTAATAAAAAATATTAATTTAAATATTTTTTAAATTAATAATTAATATAAAATTATTTAAAAAATAATTTGATAAAATAATTTGATATTGTATTTTTAATATATAAAAATTTTTTTTTATTAATATTGATTTTAATTTAAATAAAAAAAAATTTATTAAAACTTTAATTATATTGTAATAAATATTAAACAAATTTTTTTAATTTTTTATTTATACAAAAATTGTAATTATAAATATTTTTTTAAAATTGTTATTTTTATAATTTTTTAGAATTATTATTAATTTCAAAAATATTATTAAAAAAAAATTAAAAAAAAACTTAATAAAAAAATATAAAAAAATTAAAAATAAAAAAATAATTAAATTGATTTTTAGAAATTATAATATTAATATTATTTAATAATAAAAAAAATTAAATATATAAATTTAACTATTTTTAATATTTACAAAATAATTATTGTTAAAATTGAATTAAAAAAAAAAATTAAAAAAATAAAATTCAATATACAAAAAATTGATTAAATTTTTTATACAAATATTTTCGAGCTATAATAAAAATAAAACAAAAATAATTTAAACTTTAAAATAAAAAATATAAATTATATTATTTAATTAATTTGTTAATTAGCTTGATTATTAACAATTTTTAATATTTTTTAGTATTTATTAATATTTATTAGTATTTATAATTAAACTAAAAAACTCTATCAAAAATAAAAATTGTAATATTATAGCGATTGTTGATAATTGTCAATATTTAACGTCTATCAACACTTTTTAGCAATTCTAACTAAGCAACCCGTAGAGCTAGTCCGAGCGTTCTTCGTTCTAGAGTCTGAGTTTACTAAGATAAGCTTTGTGGTGCAACCTGACAGAAGGGTTTTCAACAACTAACAACGCTACAATGGCCAAATGACCCTTGCCGCTTGGACCTTGATCAACTCACAGCTGCGCGCACTTTAGTGAATCAATCACTTGATAATTATTAATGAGAATTTGGAGATTGGACCTATTACTCCGTAAATATCAGGAATAACTCTCCAAATTCCCATTGACAAGCTTAAAGTGACAATTTACTAGAGTGTCCGCAGCTGGTAAGTTGGTCGGTGGAGTGGGTCATTTGGCCCTTTGTAGCGTTGTTAGTTGTTGAAAGAGATGCGTGGAATAAGGTGATGAAATTTTTGCCTGAATGGATGGAGGACCTTGCGGACACCCCGTCCTTGGCAACTTTTCATAAATTGTTGAAGAATTCGTCATTGGTTTCAAGGTGCTGAATAATGGAATGGCCCTTCAATTGTGTACAGCTCTTAAAATAATCAACCATAGTAGAGAGTATGGACGTGGTACATACAGGCGACATCCCGAAAAGATCCGCGACGCTCCTGCCTCCGTACCCACACGAAAGCGAGATATGCCAAAATAAGTCGATGCATCACTTTCGTTCCTTGGAAGCAGTCATCTCAGCTGTCTATCTATACTAAATATCTTCAGGAAGAACGCCATTCCATCAAATGCAGTCATGTCAGGTATCGCTAGCGAAACATCTCTTGAGGCAAAGCTCCCGCCCATATCGCGCCGAATTGTGCAAATCGTAAACCAAAATCAATTCCCTCCTCCAGCTCTCTCCACAAAAGCTGTAAGGAAAGCACGGAAAGCTTTCATATCCATCCCAGCCAATGCATGTAAATATTCCTCGGCTGCTTCAGGCCCTACGCCCATATTCTTGAGTTCGACATCCCTGAGCCAGGTGAGGTATTGGTCGCCAGTCTTGGCGAGGATATTTTGCTGCAGGCTTGCAATTTCGCCAACGACCTGACGAGCTTGTGGGTCTTTTGCATTGAAGGAAGGAGCAGAGAGGAGGATCCACGGTAACGGAGAAAAGCGGCTGAGCATGAAGTTGTCGAAGCCCGGCAGAGTTGGACTAGAGACGGTCGATTTTGGTTGAGTGTCACCTGTGCTTGAGTAAGATGAAGAAACGTCAGGTCCGCCCCATGCGAGGCACATGCGGTCCACCACGGAAAGTGCGAGACGAGCAGTGGAGTAATCGTTTGCGTCGCGAGCAAAATGCTCGAGGGAAGATATGATCATGTCGAATGTAGATTGATTTGCTGCGAACGTCAATTACTGTATTTTTGTGATAAAACTACTGCCAATATTGGCAAGGACTTACCAGAACTGACTAGTACCGCGCCAAGATCGTTACTCAGGACAATCAGCAGAAAATTGAGGTACTCTCTCTTCAATTCCACAAGTTGGATCTCATCATCGGTCCCTGACGTTGGTTCTGCTAATCCAGCAAAGACCCGCTGGAGGAACGGGGTAAGGAGTGAGTCAAGGATGCCGTAAATTTCTGTCTTGAACCCGAACACGACTTGATCCAGCAGTCTAAGGAATGTTGCGATTTCGTCCTTAGTAGAACTCTGCGAAAGAATCCCATCGATCCATCGGGGCAACTGCTGGAGGACCCTCGCTCCCAAAACACCAATGAGACGTGAAAATGCAAACCTCGATGCCGACCGAACGTCCATGGATGATTTGAGGGTTTCAAGCGCCAGTAAGATAGCCTCGGCAGCTTTCAAGAATTCTTGTGAGACCTCGGGCGCCGGGGGAGGTCCACTTGAAGCAACATTCGGGTTCCAATCTGAGTAGCCTCTAGCCAGGGTTCCTAACGCCATGATGTCGTGATGGACCTGAAGCACCGCTCGCTGGTCGCCAGCTTTTGCAGGCTCCATGTGTTGCTCGGTATCCGTAAAGAGGGGATTCATGACTGACTGCGCGTAAAGAACTTTTTGCTCTGTTGGTACCGACGGAGCTGAAGCAATACACCCAACAGCTTCAAAAAGATACAGCTGACTGGAGAAAACTGCATCTGCTGACTGATCATTTTCTTCCGAAGACATATCGTCATCTGCATTTTCCTGGGGCAGCTCAGCATGAATAGACAACAGATCTTTGATTGCGTGGATAATGGTCTCTGAAACGTTCCCTAGTTGTGTTCGTAAATGCCGGATGTATCGGTGGAAAAGGTACCATGATCGTGTACGGACTTTGATATGGTTGCTGTGCACAAAACGAACGAAACTTTCAAGAGTATGCGGTATGAGGTGTGTGTGATGCTCGAAAAATGAGCAGTAGCGCACGCAAATCTCCATGTATTGTAGCTGGATAGCTGGATGTGGATAAGAAGCAACTTCTGTTTGCCAGCATGTTAGCTAATGAATCGGTATGTGCAGGAAACAAACTAACCAGATTCTACCATGTTCGACATCATTTCAACCAAGCGCTCAGAAGCTAAAGACGATGGCTTGTGCTTTTGATACAGGCCTCCATTCTTGACAGCAAGCTCTCCAAATAGGTACATCTCGTATAGGGCAAGATCGAGATCCCTCCAGGTAAGCTGAGTATCCCTGTTGCGATACTTTGTGAAAGCGTCGCGGACAATGTTACCAAAAATGTCGATACATAACCTTTCATCAATCGTAGCAGCAGTTTGCTGAAGCACATGAAGCCTTTTTCGAAGATCCTGAAACTCAGCTTCATCAGTCGCCTGGTCTTCCTCTCCCCAGCTAAATGTGTCGTCGTATTTCATCTTCGCTATGATGGTACTAATGATCGGTGGCATCATCGCCGACTGATGTTGGGGTAGACTTCCTCTGACCTTGACGACTTTACGGTAGAAGGTAAGCAAGTCAGTGAGCGAAGGGATCACCATGGAGCAGAGTTCGTCAAACTCATCACCAAAGAATCTAAGAAGGTGCGGAACGAAAGTTTGTAACATCTCGTCGGCCTTTGCTTTTGTCTCACCGTCGACATTATCAGTTTCAAGGACCTTGACGATATCGAGAATCGTATTGTTGACCAGTTTTGCGACTGCCTCGGCCAAATCGGTATCATAGCGAGGCGTCGATCGATACTCTGATAGCGCAGGACTCTCGGTCAACTTTTGGACAATCATCGCAATATTAAGGAGATTGATCATCTCAAGCTTATCTGGTGGGCGCATCTTCTTGGCCACAATCTCTGAAAATGTGTTGATGGCTTCGTTGCGGACGAGTGCTTCGAGACTCTCGGCTGAAGGGATATCCGATTGGCCCGCAATTTCCAGAAGCGGGTTGATGATGCTGTTGTTTACGACTAGGTTTATATCGATCCAGCTAACCCACCGACTGATTGTTCGCAGACAGTTGTCAGTGATGGTATAATCTGTATGGCGCCACTTCGCAAGTATCGCCTGCCAGGATAAAGCAACGTTTCCGATGTCTCGAGCGCGCATCAAATCCTTCAAGTCGTTGTTTCTTTTCATTTCTTCCTGCGTTCGTGGCGTCAAAGTGTCCGCAACCTCGTCGTGTACAGCATTGAGAGCACGAAGGTAGAGCATAGTACCAGGCACGTTCGTACCCATTGAATTGATGTCGTTGGCAGCAACAGATCGAAAATCATCGAAGAAACTGTTCCATTCCGCTGCATAGAGAAAGAGGAACAAGTATGTCGTGGTCTGAGTAAGCTTGTTTTGGAGATGTGCTTCATCTGGAGCATTCTTGCCGGTTGCCCCTGAGTAATTGTCGCGTATGTATGTCATGAGGGTATCTTTGATATAGACCATCTCTTGCCTATCCAAGCGATTTGCCTGGACGGCATTGTTGACTACCTCCAGAGAGACATGTCGAACGATTTGGATCGCTAATGGGGAACGAGTAAAAAGCGACAGGCAGACCTGCCAACTGGTGGGATCCTCGCGTAGTTGACTAATAAAGTCGAAGGCTTGTCTTTTGAGGTCATTGGCAGCATGTGGATCATAGGCGATTTTGATGGCGTTCTCAACCTGGTAAGCCGTAACATTAGCGATGAGGCTTAGTGGCAGGGTCATTTGTTTATTGCGAAATACTGCTTTGGAGTTTATCTCACCTGCGCATCCATTCTACACGGTGGGAGAACGCTCGTGCCGATGATTGTTGTGCTTGATGATCAAAGAAGCGCAGGTCTAGTTGCTAGAATGAGCGAGACGCTGCTGGTAGTCGAAGTCGCTACGCAGCCGTGGTCATGAAAATGGTAGCATATGAGTCGTATGCATTCCGAGCTGCATACTGCGTGATAAGTCTCGCTACGGAGACATAATAGAAAGTGTTACGTCTATGCGCATTCGGAGATCATTGCAAGCGTTTGTTTCAGGCAGAATGTCTTGCGCCTAGAGTCTTTGTGATAGCCGAAAAAAGCAGGCTGTCGAGGTTGAAGTGTTCAAAGCCGCTCGCGTGCCCCACCACGCGAGAAATGTTCGCCCTTTTCCTTGGCCGGCTTGACCTTACATATGACGAACGCTCATACTGTCCCAAGGACAGTGTCCGGAGTAACTTCAACCCATTCGATGAATCGTGTGATGGCCGTCCACCTGAGGGGTCCCAGGTGTTGATTGCACCCAGAAACGTGAAGGAGGCCGTTTCCACACAGATCAAGTATACTACAAAATTATTCGTAACCTATGTTGAGGGCATCCATGAGCTTGAACCATTTCAAAAAGGAAAAAAATTGGATGGAATCCCTCAAACTTCTCGAAAGAAAGTATGTCAGGAACATCGAGAACCTAAGATATGCATGCCAGAGGATCAGCCGGCTTATTCGATGCCGTCCGTATTACTGGCTCTCCAGCTTCCCCTTCAAGCCTTCAACAAGCTGCTCAACTTCCAGCCCCTTTTCTCCTCCCACTCCTTCGACTCCCGCCACAAAATCGTACAGCGCTGCTGCACCTGGAAAGATAGCCGCATCCTTATCCCATCCCCCATCAACTTCAAAAGTTTCTCCGATTTGCCTCATTTCTTCCACCCATCTGTATGCTTTGGAAGTCATACCTTTTACTCCTGCCTCGGCTAGCTGGCCCGTCTTAGGGCTATAATTACTCAGATGCTCTCTCAATTCATCAAGGACACCAAGCCTTGAGGCAGTGGTGAATGACTGGATTGCTATCGCAGTAAGCCCCTTCGTCGTGCTTGCAAAACACATTTTCAACCCGCTGGCTGGGCCGATCTCGCTGGCGACATGCTTCATGTTGAGAATTGAGGCTAAGCCTGCTCCATGACCGGAGTAGTCATCGTGAAGGGAGTGCGGACCTGATACAACCAGACTCGGCTTCTTCCATTCGCCGGAAGAATCTGGTTTCGGTGCTGGAGGTCCTCCAATGATACCGCCATCAATAAATTTTACGTGCTCTGTAAATGGCGTAAAGACCTCTGCGATCTGGCGAGCGCTTTGGGGTGCGATCGCGTTAAGATCGATGTAGTAAAGCGGACTTCTTCGTTTCTCTAATTCCAGTTTAGTGGCCACTATGCGCTGCGCTGTTTTGAGAGCATCGCGTGGTGGGACAATCGAGAGGATATAGTCGGCTTGATCGACGATGTCACCATCTTTTTCCAACAGGGTGATGTTAGCCTTCTGAGCTCGGTCGTTTGTGGCTCCACTGGATCAGATTGCGTCAGCGAAGACCTTTCAAATATAGGATGCCGGGTGAGCACGCCTCCGATTGGAAATATTTGTCACCACACGGTAATTGTTCGCCAGTAGGAGTCTGGCAATGCCAAGACCCATTTCACCAATGGAAAGAATCCCAACAGTTGGTCTCGCCATCTTCGGAAATATTGAGAGGTAATACTGGATACTCTAATTTGGTCCAGAAAGCCAGACCAGCTGGCCTGGCTCGCTTCCGGGTATCTAAACGAGATCTGACGAAGACAAGTGACAACGTTGAATGACGTCGAAGGCGGCGGCGGCTCGGCCCGTTCCACAAAGACTGTGGGGGCTGTGGGGAAAGATCAGATCCTGACTGGAAGCTTGCACGATCAAGAGACCCCGGGATTAGGTGGGTAGGTACCTAGGTGATGATGATATGGAGAGAGATAGATTTTGCTACAAAGTATCATCAAATTGACCGCCAATATGTGCGCTCACAGTCCAGGAGACGTCAAGACCTCCAATATCACGGCGATTGTGACACTCCTTAACTCCATGCTCACTATAGATCGTGCACGCCAGCGCCGCCGAGGAGCTTACTCTACTAATTGGAACTCAGTCATGATTGCAAGAATTTCAGAGCGCCAAGCTCAATACCATCCTCCTGTTCATACAATGATGTCAATCGTTCACGACCTTGCCGGCCTCAACAATGATCTGCCGATCTAACGGCTTCTTCCTTTCTTCCTCGGTTTTGCTGTCGACCCTCTTCCAAGTCGTGATGCGTGCTTCATTCGCGTCCAACTCAAAGAATCTAAGCCGTCGCTCATAGCCGCCCCAGCCGCCATAACCTCCATACCCTGAGCCGCCGGCGTAACACATCCAGAGTTCAGGTCGATGTGGCTCGGGAGACTGCGACAGAGCACAATAATCGTTGACGTGGTCGTGGCCGCAGCTGACGACCATGACACCGTGCTCCACGAGGGCATCTCTGAAGCCAGAATTGAATGTCGGTGCGGTCGGCGGTTCCCTGTACGATCCCTTCCGCACTGCGCTTTGGTCGGTGTACTCGGGAATTGGGATGTGGATAAAAGCCATATCGAGATGTATCCCGGAAAACTTACTGTGATCTTTCTTTCGTGCAATTGCTGTATCCTTGAACCATTTTATTTGATTTGGTTTGATCCAGTCGTAACCTTTGTAATGGCCTTCGTCAGGAGAATAACTGTGGGTATCAAGAAGATAAAGCGAAAAGGCAGAGTGCTGCGAGCTGCCCCGTGCGAGGACTTCGACAACATAATTGCCAATGCCGTCGATTGTGTTTGGGCCGGCAGTCGAAAGTGAATAAGGTAGAGTCTGGAGCAGCTCCATTTGAGCTGTACGCGGCAGGGAACCTTCATCGTCATGGTTGCCGAATATAGCAGCGTATGGTATGTGGCGCTGAATGAAGAGCTCGGCGAACTTGAAGATAGCCTGAATAAATGAGGACCATTAGTATTATCAGAACGATGGGCGTTGAATAAGGAGCGAGCCAAATAAAGCTTTCTTACGCTTTGCGCATCAGGTGCAGTTTCCCCGTTCACTTGGTCGCCGCTCAATACCACAAGATCAGGCTTCTCTTCATCAAGAAGCCGGCCAACAAATTCGAGGGTTCTGGTATCTGCATCGCATCTGTCGCCGTTCTTCCCATCGGATTCCGTATCCCTGCAATGTCCAAATCCTGTGCTGAGATGCAAATCTGCTGCTTGCATGATCTTGAATTTGCCGTCCTTTCGTACTCTGGGTACGACTTTTTCAAGCTTGACAGGCTGTCCCCTTCGTACGGTGAGCCGGGCTTCTTGCGCCTCACCAGCAGCATCGAGAAGCAAAGGTGGGTCTTTGACCTCCCACCCAGAGCGAGGCTCAACAGCGTCAGCTCCAAATAGAACATCAACGGCCGTCACAGCATCCTTGGAGTCACTGTCCGAATGTTTTGCCGACCTCTTCAACCATAAGCCCGCACTACGAGATTCCCATTTCTCTCTTGACTCGCTCTTATCTGTTAGGCCAGGGTCGAGACGACTTATCCGTACGTCCAGTACGACCTTGTCTCCATGTCCAAGCTCTTCTTCTTTCATGCGCATCACGTAGACGTATGCTTTTGAGAACCAAATGCTGCCGAGGTAAAGCTCTTTGTCTATCGCCTGCCATTGGTCGGAGTCTGGAGCGCACGAGGAGAAGACATTCAGCGAGGAACAGCTCTTGACATTGATATCGGTGACGATTAATCCGGGATGGTGGGAGGGTATCTGATTGTGGATGGAGGTAGGAAGCACACGATATCGGTTGTCTAGCAGGTAGGCAAAGAAGAGCAGTATCGTGGCAAGCGTGCCGACTTGAATGCCCGTCCGAACCTGCGATGGCATTTTCAGCGACATTAGCATGTCAAAGATCGAAGAGACGCACGATTCTTCGAGTCATTCTGCTGGGGAGCTGGCCGCCAGTAGCGGGTTGCAGCTTCGTGCCAGCTTGCGTTCCTCAGCGGCCCTGGTTCATTCTCGCCAAGAAGGCATGTTATCTTCCCTGCATTAGCAAAATCAATCCGCCCTTGCAGCAGCTGATCATAGATGGTCGAAGATTGGTCAGATCTCAGAAAGGGCTGCGGAGTCGAAAGGTGGATTGACACGTTCTGACGTTGTTCCAGACCAAGGCACTACCTAATTAGAACTAGTCCAAGGGTCCGCATCGGTGCGACTTCGTCTTCGCCCCTTGCGCAAACATCAATTCCATAATATTTCATCTGAATGAAGCTTTCACGCATTGCAAATCCCAAAAGCTTCAGGCGCTGGCACAGTAGTAAAGTCTATCAGGGTAAGCCATTCGCGTGCTGAATGCGTATACCTTTCGGGCAGGCTGATGGTTTCGCAGAAGGTGACATTGTGCTCCTTCAACCGAAATTATTACCGGGGAAGTCTTTCTTGACAAAGCCACTTCGGAAAGATGTCCTCACCCAGACACACAAAGGTGCTGTTTCACACTCCCAAATCATCGGTGCCCGTATTCGAGACATCGTCTCTTCAAATTCCAAGACCGACTTTCGCGCACTTGAGCCCACCCTTGGGCAGTACGTGACCCTTACGCCTCGCATCGTAACTCCTGTAGGTGAAACCTATTCTGATGCTGTCGTCGCCGAACCTTCAATCCGCATGGAATTAACGTTACCATCTCCAAGATATACCCAGGCGATGCTAGTCTGATAGTTTCATTACTCGATATCCATATATCTACCCCAGGAGAAGGTTGTGCCGAAGACCAGCCCCTGGAGATCCTTGAAGCAGGGACTGGCCATGGAGGCCTAACCCTTCATCTTGCCCGAGCTATACATGGCGCCAATACTGCACCGCCGGCCATTCCACCCTTAGCGCAAGCTTCTCATCGAGCTCCTGACGAGGACACGAGCTCCAGTGATAGTGTACAGAACGCTACAAGCAACCCAGAATCAAGTCCCGACTCTACAAGCTCTGATACACTTCTTCAGCAGATTGCGAACTCCTTTGATCAATGGAAGCAGTCACGGCGCGCCATCCTTCATACACTTGACGTGTCACCAAAGCATTCAAAGCATGCTCAAAAGATCATCCGCAATTTCCGGCGTGGACTTTACTATGGGGACATAGATTTTCACGTTGGGGATGTGTCAGACTGGATTGCTTCACAAATTGCTTCTCGACAGGACTCTCGTTCTCGGGACTCGGATATATCGATGACTTCAGGGGTAGACCAACCAACACCATTTCTTGCACATGCACTTCTGGATCTTCCGTCTGCTGATACCCACCTCTCGGCTGTGGCCCCTGTGCTTCAGCTGAATGGGGTACTGGCAGTCTTCAACCCCAATATAACTCAGATTGCTCAGTGCGTTGAACGTGTCAAATTAGAGAGACTGCCATTAGTTCTTGAACGGGTCGTAGAATTCGAAAGTGGTAGATCAGAAGGCAGGATATGGGATGTGAAGGCTGTAGTACCCAGAGCCATGGAAAAGCGTCAAAGGAAGGATGACGTATCTGAAACCAACGTAGAAAGCGAGAGCAAAGAAGACGGTATCGAGTCAAGTCATCTGGATTCGGAGTCATCAGAAATGCGGGAGCGAGATGACGAACAAGCCTCGGATTTGAAACGTCGAGATCGGGAATATGTGTGGGTATGTAGGCCCAAGGTTGGTGAAAAGATTGTCGGAGGTGGATTTCTTGGAATATGGAGGAAGAAGAATGATTGAAAAGTATAATACTCAAACAGGGAAACAAGATCTTAAGTATCAGTCATGAGATCGTGCTTGAATAGACCGTCCCTTACAAGAGGATCTCTTAGCTCTATACAAGGAACCTTGAAATTACTGTTTTGGACTAGATGACCCTCCTCCATCTACGTCTTCGTTGGATCACCACCACTTCTCGCAAAGCACCTGATCTGGCACGACCGCATCTTCATTTCGTACCCTTGCCACTATCTCATCTGTCATCCCTTGTGGACCACAGACATAGCAAAACATGTTCTTTCGTTCTTGAATTGGGCCCAGCGCTTCCCGTAAATCGTCCTGCTTGATACGACGATGATGAAGTTCCATACCACGCTCCCTAGTCACATCGAGCCTCGTACCTGTGACAAACAGCGATAGTCGCACACTGTCTTCGTGGCTCTTTTGTATAGAGCGAAGCCGGTCTAGAAAGAGGATACTCGAGAGGTCCGACGAAGGCCGCTCGAGTTTTGTCGAATACAGAAAACGTACACTCAGCGGCATGGTATCTGTGTGATGTAGATGGGAAAGAATCGAAACCAATGGGTTGATGCCAACTCCACCAGCAACGATGACTAGTCTCCTTACAAACTGTGCAGGCACACCTAGCGGCGGATAGACAAAGCTTCCCCCAACCCGGACGACTAACCGTGTCCCTAGAATTTCGTTCAAAGGCCGCCATAGCCATGCTGCTGGAGGATTCTTAGGCGAGCGTTGCACAGCGAGCTCGAGGTACGGTCTCTCATCTCCTTGTGAATCGTTCTCCGCAACTGGCTCTGCATCTTGTGGAATTGACGTAATCGTAAAACCGCCGGCCTTTGGAAGCCCAGGAATAAAAGTGTCAAGCCACTGGCCTGGCAAGAACTTTACTGAACCAATCATGTATCAGCAAACGGTCTCCATGTATCTCGTTCTTGTAATGGCTCAAAGTGGAGCTGAATTCACAGTCGCAGACGGACCTTGACACCTCGTCGACGATCCAAAACGCTCAACCTCAGCAGACGGATGGACTCGTTGACTTGCTCGATCCTACTCAATGCTACAGGATGCAAACCACCTGCTCTCGGCTCTGTTGCCGTTCGTTCCTCATGACTGAGCTTCTCATGAACGGTCGCCATGCCGCGGACTTGGTGATGGCATCGGCCCAAGGATGACGTCCAGAGATCCAGCCTCGGCTTGGTTAGACGATAAGAAAAGTAGCTGGTCCTCATCTCATCTCATCTGGACCGAGCTAAGGTCTGGCTATTCTAGCATCAAGCATAAGTCCCCACACTGACAAGTTTAGGTACCTAGGTATGAAGGTGGCTCGGTTAGAGGCGGAGCGGAGTGAATGAAGCTATTATCGATAAAGTCTTGAGCATCATATGCTGCCGAGCTTTCTCTGAGCTCCACAATCTCGTTACTTTCGTATCCCAAAATACTTTCTGCAGCCCGTTGGCAGCCATGGCGACTACACAAGAGGGCTGGCACACGGTCGAAGATGGCACCAAATTGTACACCAAGACATGGAAGGTGCTACATCAATCCGACCAAAACCCCCAGCTACAGCTAATTTGTGCAGCCCGAGGGCTCACCTAAAGCACGGATGGCTCTCATCCATGGGTTCAGTGATCATTGTACGCTTTCGTAACCATCCTTAGCTTCCAAAGCCCGCTAAAAGACCCATTGGCAACACCTACAACGCCTTCTGCAACCTCCTCACCACCCACGGCATCGAAGTCCGCTCCTTCGACCAAAGGTTCCATGTACCCACCCCTACATCCACTCCATAACTAACCGTCTCCCCCAACAGAGGCTGGGGCCGCTCCGTCACCCACCCCTCCGCCCGTGGCGCCAGCGGTCCCACCCCCCTCGTCCTCTCCGACATATCCTCCTTCCTCACCACTCTCCTCCCCTCGCCCTCCTCTTCTTCCTCCTCTTTTCCTCCCCCCCACCCCCACTCTTCCTCTTCGGCCACTCCATGGGCGGCGCCGAAGTCCTCACCTGGCTCGCCTCCCCCCCTCGTCCCGCTCACCTTGAAGCAGCAGATCCGCGGCTACATCCTCGACGCGCCCTCCATCGCGATCCACCCGTCGACGCGTCCCTCCAGCTTCACCGTGCTCGCGGGCCGGCTCGCGGGCAAGGTGCTGCCGAAGCGGCAGCTGGTCAACAAGATCGAGCCGCGCTTCCTGTCGCGGGATGAGGATGTGCAGCGCGCGTTTGTTGAGGACGAGCTGTGCCATGATACGGGGACGCTGGAGGGGCTGGCGGGGATGCTGGATCGGGCGGGGGATTTGGAGAGGGGAAAGGTGCGAGTTAGGGAGGGGTGCGGGGAGGACGGGAGGACGAGGGTGTGGGTGAGTCATGGGACGGAGGATCGGGTGTGTGATTTTGGGGCGACGAGAAAAGTGTATGAGGAGTTTATGGGGGAGGTGGAGGATAGGGAGTTTAAGGTGTATGAGGGATGGTATCATAAGTGTGAGTTAGATGAAACGTGGGATCATTTGGGGGGAGAAAGGGTGCTTTGGGCTGACCTGATTTGATAGTGCACGATGAGGTTGGCGAATGTCGGGAGACGTATGCGAATGATGTTGCGAACTGGATATCCGCACGCCTTGGTCCGCCATCCAAGGCAAAGCCTGCCCCGAAATTATGATTGGAAATTGGTATTAAAACTTCTACAAGTCCGAACTTGACGTCTTGAGTAAATGGTATCAATGTATGTATGGATTATCTTCTAATTGGCTTCCTATTGATACGAGTATTTGACCTCCAAGCAAAGGCTCCGAGATCGATTGAATATTGGGAGAGGTTCTGATTCAGTTGCATTTTGCCTCCTCCACAGGTCAATCCTCCCGGCTCCTAGACTACACCGAATCTCTGTCGAGTCTTGGCATAATCTAGGGGCGTTTACGTTGGCGAGGAGAAGCGCGATTTAGGTATTCTAAGTCAGCAGGTGAAAAGGCTAGGTAGCCGTTTCTGGTGTGGCTGCCGGCCAATAAACCTAATTAAAGTCTTGACCAGCGATGCAGAGATAAGGTTGGATTCACCGCACAGGTACCACGTGATCGCATTAAACAACTCATCGAGAAATTTTCGGCAGCGTGTGTTTTGCGGCTGAGGTGCTGATATGGCGAATCGTCCGGCTTGATCGTTACCTATTCCATTCTCGATGGACAGTTTGTCAGCGCCACGACCTTCGTGTGTGCCGCCATGAAACTACGTGATGCCGACCGCCAATGGGAAGAAAAATATAAAAATTAAAAAAATTAAAATAAAATAAAAATTACGAACTACAGAGGGGAGTCGCTGTATAGGTGTGCAAAACCTTTGGATCTTGTGTTTGTGCAAGTACGTCTCGGCAATTGATCTTACCTAGGTAGGTTCGCGCAATGTCTTATGCATTCGTTGTCTTCGCTTTCCTATTCTTCTGCTTGACGAGACTATCCATGTTACGGGAAATTGCAAACTACTGCTAATGGAAGGCTCCATCATAAAGGGCGCTAGGGGGAATTACCTATTTATGGCTCTCTGCTTGTACTCTACACTATCCTTTCTAATCAATCCAGTCTTGCTCCAACAAATGGTAGCTGGGACCACAATTTTCGTGCCACCCCCCCTTGAAAGCAAACTCAATTGTGTTCACCGGATTGCACTTTGCGTCCGAAATCAATTCTTTGAACCCAGGTTGCAATCCCTTCTGATTGCCTGCCCCCTCTCGCCGCTGAAGCTTGAGACGCGTTGAGGCCGCCGTCATACGGCCAGATCCAAATCTTCCACCCCATCCACTTGGATCCGATTCTTGGCACTGAGTCAGGATCAGATCATCAAAGACACTGGTCGGTTACCCATCTCAACAACCAACTGATTCCTTCGATCTACAGTGGTACCGAGTAAGTAACGCAAACTCAAATTCGTTCCCTCGCCGCTTTACCCCTATATATGTCGAGACAAATCCGCACTTGAGGACTTGCTAATTAGCCTCTCTACAGAATCTTCTCCACCCTCACCACGAAGGGAAACCATGACAAAGGTTCGCTCTGACGTTCACTCTTCGCGGAGAAAGTCGCGCAAGGAACACTTCAGTGCTGGTTCCAATGCCCGCCGTGTACGGATGAGCGCCCCCCTTAGCAAGGAGCTGCGTGAAAAGCACAATGTATGGCCATCATGCCTATGTTTTTGAATGCTTCGCTAATGGGACAATCGTAGGTTCGCTCAATACCCATCCGCAAGGACGATGAAGTTGTCATCACTCGAGGCTCCAACAAGGGCCGCGAGGGCAAAATCACAAGCGTATACCGTTTGAAATACGTTGTCCACGTCGAGCGCGTATCTCGTGAGAAGTCCAACGGTCAATCAGTACCCATCGGCATTGCACCCTCGAAATGCGTCATTACCAAATTGAAGCTGGACAAAGATCGGGAGAGCATACTGGAGAGGAAGGGCCAAGGCACGGAAGCTGGCACGCGGGTGACAAAATAACGCCAACACCTCTTGAGGTGCCTTCCAACTGAATCTCCCACATCAGATTGGATATTGCTTCGAATTCCATCTCCAGTCTCATCGTGAGAACGGTCCTGACGGCCAAAAACTTGTAGAGGACCCCCAATTAGTGTTCACCACTTTCTGTCACCCGCGTGGCTGGCGCGGAAGCTGGCGCTGAAGGAGATGCTATGACAGGTATTGAAGGAAGCTGGGAACCTGAACCTTGGAAGCAGGAATTGGTAGTGGGTGAAATGAAAAGTCATGTAGATAGTAAAGGGAAACACGAACTCCTGAAGTTGCTTGCTGTCCGAGACGATGAGAACACTGTCTTGTTATTCTCAAGCTACTTACCTGTCGGTTCCAAAACCCATCACGAGATTTCGACACTAAGCAATATCTGTAAGCAATGAAGTGGTTCCTCCCATGTACCAGTCCGGACTTCAGTTCTATCCAAATTAAACCCTCTCATTGCAATACTCTAAGTAACTCGACGACTACTCAGGACGACAGCACAGTATTTTGTGCCGGTAACGTTCCATCGACGAGGAAAGCATCAATCGCGTCAGTTACCTCCCCACCAAGCTGATAGCTTCCATGACCATTTCCATTTCGTGATATCAATACACCTGTAGGGATTTGGCCAAGGAGCCCTTGAGCCCAAACGTAGCTCGCCTCCGGATCGTGGTAAGCATTGGCCATCACAATAGGCGGTGCAGAGAGCATGGCATCTCGATCCAAATAATGGTTGGGATTGACTACCGGAGCGGGCCAGCCTATACATGAGGTCTGGAGAGTATAAGTCTGGCACGCGCCCTTGGTGTGTGGTGCAATGACTGAACCAAGCTGCTCTTTGTACATAACGTCCGCCAGAGTCGTTGATTTGTGTAACCAGTCGAGGCAGCCGATTGCGGTGCCTGGAAATTGCGGATCCGCGGTGCTACGCGCCAATTGGGTTGAGAGAGCGGAAGCGTTACCATCAACAGCGTATTTCAGAGCGGTAGCTAAAGTGCTCCAGCCTGAGTTGAGAGACCCTGCAAAAGGCTTGACGGTCGTCAGGAAGCCACCCCCTTGCACGTTGAAGATGATGTCCTCTCCCGTCACGTTTGCGCGACACGTACCGCTTTCAGCGCAAGCTGGCGCGTTGATCGGGCTTTTGTTGGCTTTGGATACCAGATCATCGAAGATGAGAGGCAAGTTCTGTCCTTGGAAAGGACACTGCGAGTGTGTGGCTGTAGTGTTACACCAGAGGAAGAATTGATTCAGCACGTCTTCGTAGGTGGAGCTCTCGGCGTGCAAAGTGTCGGTCTCCGACTGAGAATGATCAACGTTGCCGTCAAGCACCATCTTCCCAACATGGCGAGGAAAGAGCTCAGCGTAAGCCGCACCAAGCATGGTTCCGTATGAGACGCCGAGATAGTTGAGTTTAGCGGAAGGATCAATCGCTTTACGTATGGCCTCGACGTCCCGAGCTGCGCTGGTAGTGTCGATATGATCAAACAGTGCGCCTGTCTTCTGTTTGCAGCTCTCACCAAAGGCCTTATTCTTTGCCACAAGTTGTTGGAACTCCTGCTCATTCGATGGAAACGAGGTGACTCTCTGGTTGTTAATGTCCGGGTCACATTGTAAAGGTGTGCTCATGCCGACTGCACGCGGGTCTGGGCCGATGATGTCGTACTGTTCACGGGTTGCTTGACTGAATACATCCAGTCCTAATGCTTGGCCAATTATCTCTACGGAAGCGCTGGCACCTGGACCACCTGGATTGTAGATCAAACTACCTAGGGATCTTCCCGGGTTTGGAGCCTTTAGACGGGTCATACCAAGCGTGATACTGCCCTCAGATGGGCTATGCCAGTCGATTGGAACGGTAAGATTCCCGCAATCTAGACCTGGGGCATGAGAGAGAGCCGAGATGTCCTGTGGTGGTAGACCAAGGCGGGCCAGAGCCGGGAATTTGTCCAGCGAGCAACTAGCCCAATCAATTGAAGTCGGAAAGGCTGTTGAGCTTGTCGGATGAGCCTGCATTGCAGCAGCAAATGTCAGAAAAATTGTGAAGAGCTGCGATGTTCCGCTCTTGCGAGGACATTGGTGATCGACTGTGGCTGTCATGACGTTCAAGTAAGATCCAAGTATCCAAAAGTTCTGATGCTCGAAGGTATCGAATTACACATCGACATGTTCCTCAGCCATTTATATATAACGTCTGGCAATGAATACTTTTGAGGATGTCATGAGCTCCAGTGACGCTATGGCCGAGCTGCGGTAATTGCCAAGAGTGCATTCAGCAACGCGATTACTCCGTTAGAAGGCACCTCCCGCGACCTTCGTCAGAACGAAGGATTACTCCAATCTATTTTCCGCATGAGGAACACCAGAATAATACGAAAAATTCCTAATGTATGCCGCGATGCGACGGAGCCTATAAAATTTTAGATTAGCTCTGGTTAGTGATGACGATAAGGGATAACCATTTTGTGTAGCTTGAAGCTGATGGCGGGTAGTGCTGACGGTATATATTCCAAATGTAGTAAGTTTGCGAGAATCCCATGTTCTAGTTTCAGCTGTAGTATGTATAGAGACTGCGCCATTGCGAAGTCAATACAAAACTTCCACTTTTGGTTCCTTGCTGCGAAAGATAGAAACAGGGGTTAATATTACGACGCTTAGGGGATTGAAAAGCGCTTCTCGCTGACTGTGTAGGCCGGTCATTGTAAAGCCTGCCCGCGCACCTCCCATGTTCGCAATATTATAAATATGCTGTCGCTGCGAACCGCTGATCTAAATGTGCTTGGAAGTATACAAGAAAAACTCACCTCCCGGGTATCACACACACAACATCGGCATCTCTCAAAGTCACCTTAGCGATCCGAGCTGCTTATAGCAATTACAAGATTGGACCATGTGCATCGCTCTCGCATTACTACTCGGACGATCCTGCTGCAAAAGCAGATCCGCAGGAAACCAGGAGAACCAGAGTCCAGCTCGACCTGTTCAGGTGTCCGAAAGCGGTATCCATCAGCATTATGCTAATCCGGGGGAAACTCCGCCGGGATACAATTCGCCTTATGCCGGAAAACACATGACGCCACGGGCTCGCAAGCACTACGAAGAAGACGTCCGAAATTTTGGACTGGTCGAAGCGGACAAGAGAGCGAAAAAACGGCGGGCCGGGACTGCGGCGGCAGCAGCATCCTCAGGTGCGTGCTGATATGTCGGGCTGAGTGCTCAATGCTTAGTCGACAAGGACTATCGTGTCGATCGAATAAGATACGGTGGCCATCCTATGCAAGCGAGGAGTGCTTTAATCTTCGATTCTACTACCTGCGGAACGACATGAGGTCTACATATCGGTCAATACTGGAGAAACTTTGCGCCGGAGACTACTGAGCTGCTTGTGGAAAGGACATTAGGTATTGCGGATTCTTTGCGTCTTCGATGTACGGTTGGGGACTGGAACGATGAACTCGGATCCCACAATATGTATGTTATTCGGATATGAGGCTTATATCGCAATACTTCAAGAAGTCTACCAATTCTGTTAGTAGAAGTACAAAATCGTATATATAGCTTCAAAGTTATCGAAATGGATCAAACACAAATCAAAGAACATTAACACTACCTTATGTGCAGAATTCGAATTTGCACTTCTCCAATTAAGCAAGGTGGGAAGTACAAATTCGAACGCCATCAGCATCAAAGTTTGGTCGCAAATCCTTCCCCATTGAAACTGTTGAAACCACCATTTGATTGTACAAATTTAGGTATACAAGACATTGAATGGATTTTAGTCTTTTACCGTCTAGTCGTCAATTATGACTGAGATGCAATACTCTTCTGGTGCTGGAGAGAATATCGTGATAGGGTCGATATAACCAGTAATTGCTACAGGCGCCAACGACTGTTAGGCAATATTCCTTCATTCTTCCAATTCCGCCGTTGCAGCCGCGGCGGCCTGTGCAGGTGTCTCACTATGACTACTTTCCGGTC
This sequence comes from Astrothelium subdiscretum, assembly GCA_021030935.1. NCBI lineage: Eukaryota > Fungi > Ascomycota > Dothideomycetes > Trypetheliales > Trypetheliaceae > Astrothelium > Astrothelium subdiscretum. The sequence continues at coordinate 161,516 of JAGFMW010000060.1, read as the reverse complement.
TGTCAGCACCCGGTACAGCAACGGGAGAAGGTTCGTCAGCAGTAATGCCAGCTGGGAGCTTCGGACTGAAGAAGGGGGCACCGTCCTCTTCTGCATCGAGTTGCATGAGGTACGTCTCCCACAATTCAATAAGCTGTAGGTAATATTAGCATTCGGACCGTCACCATGCGTATCATGCGTATCATCAAGAGAACTATAACGCACCTCTTTCTGTGCCTCAACCGCACTCTCGAGATAAGTCTCGACACCGCTCTTGAAATCCTCTACCTTCTCCTTCTCAAAGCGGTCAAGCTCCGCACGCATCAATCGGCCCATATCTTCGAACAGCAGTCTCGCTTGATGTACCTTCCGTTCCGCATCAGCAACATCCGCGCTCAATTGATTGAGACGATCTTGTTGGCTCCTGCCCTGTCTGAGCAGTTTGTCCTGCGTACCCTTACGCTTTTGTAGTTCGCTTTCCGCCGAATGCCACGAGTGATATGCTTTTTGACGTTGTTGGAAGGCGGTCTTAACGCTACCAATTAAGCGTATATATTCGTCAATCACAATACCGAGAGTAAGAACATCCTGCTGGGCCTGACGGTCGTAGAGCTCACGGATGCGAAGTTGGACGTCTGATAAGCCTTCAAGGGGAGCGGACAAGGAGGGAGAGAGTTCGACAGTAGCCAGGGAGTGGAGGGAAGCTGAGAATTCGCCAGCAGCCTCAGCAAGGCTTTTGCGTTGTGCAACTACGGTATCAACGGCTTTGAGCAGGGCTTTTAATTGGGTTTCTAGAGCGTCAAGGTAGATTTTGCGGTCATGAAACCACTTCAAAACATAGCATGTTAGCCTTGGATAACAACACATGCCTGGCCACACTTACATCGTCATGTTCAATGAACTTAGCCCCGGACCCGACATTGATTCCAAGAGACCCGAGCATCCCTTTACTCTCGCCCAGATTTGGCTCCTTCCTCTCTTTGTGTTTTATATCAACGTTGAATGCCTCGCTCTCAAGGAAGAGCTTGAGATCGCCATCATGTTGAAGGATAGGATGTGCCGCAACCCTATTCAGCATTCGCTCGAGCGCTGCCCTCCTCGATTCGACAAAATCCGAATCGAAGCGTCCCACCGCTTGTTTTTCAGGCGGCGGCGGCACGACAACCCCAGGGTTATTGTTATGTAATTGTGTATAGAGCCAAAGAAAATCTCGGTAGCGACGGGAAACGGTGAACTCGCGGTTGTGGTAGGCTTTGGACGTAGTCTATAGCACGCGAATCAGGATACAGACGTTGTATACCTGGATATCCTGGACTTACTCTTGTTCGCACAGAATATACAGTATGTGAACTTGTGAGATCTCCAACTTTATGCGCATCCCCAACAGTAATCTCAAACGTCGGCTTCGCAGCCTGCTCCACACTGACGCTGGGCTGCGTCTGCCGTCGCGGGCCTTCACTACTAGGTGGTTGAACAGGTGGTGGCACTCGTGGTTTCAGAGCAGGCTCGTCGGTATCATCGGTCAGAGTGACAGACTCCATCATACTTCTGGCGGAGGAGGTTTGCGAGTTAGCTGTGGACGGCCGCGGCTGTCGCACAGTTGCTTCCTCTTTCTGAGGTGGAACTGGAGGTCCTTCTGGTTCTGAGGTAGCGGGTGCATTTTCGCCAAGAGGTCCAAGAGGCCCAAGGGCATCGTCGAGAGCTTCTAGGCGAGTAGATTGTGCGCCGTAGCGTTTAACAGTTCGAGTACCTCGTCCGGCAGGAGATCGTGGACCAGAAGAGACGCTTTGCGCTAATGAGCTCTGAGATGCGGAAGGGGTGTCTAAGAAGTCAGCAGAGGCAGCGTGCAGGCGCACTCGTGTTTACCTCGCGGATTGCTGTTCTCGTCTTCTTCAGAAGTTTTCGAAGGGCCGCCTGACGGAACATCTAGAAGCGAGCTTAGGCCTTGAAGGTCAATTTGATTGTTTGGACAGAAGCTTACCTCCCCAGGCAGATGCGCTTTCATCATGGAGGTCCATTCTGTGGGTAGTAAAGGGTGTAGTCTCTTAGTATTGGAGGAGCTTCTGGATAATAGCTGTGGTGCTTAAGTTGGCGATGCACCAATGTGGCCCGGAGCTCCGCCTCACTCCGCAGACCTTTAAACAACAAAATTCACAGTGATCAGTTCAAATATTCTATAAGGATTTAATTTACGTGCGTTGACAATTAGACAGAAAGACCATTGAAATAGCATGTGCAAAATTTCATTATTCGCTCGTTGGATCTTGAGAGCCTATAAATTACAAATGCTGCAGCTTCTGACCTTGCACGCAACCCTCACGGTCTAAGTCTAAACCCCAAGGGTAAAAGCAGGGAGCAGACAAAGGAAAAGTAGTGCAACCCGAGTAAAGTCCCACTCGATGCCTCATGACGCCGTCAACCGATCTATGCAGTGCACATCTAGTCGACCTCCTCCATTGCGCTCTCGCCAGCACCCTCGGCAGGAGCAGCCTCCTCCGCAGCCTTCTCCTCAGTGGTCTCAGCCTCCTCATCGACGTTGAGGCCGAGCGACACAAGCTTGTGGATACGCTCAGCGAAGCCGGCGGGCTCGTCGATGGTGAAGCCCGAAACGAGGAGAGAGGTCTCGAAGAGGAGCTGCGTAATGGACTTGACAGTGCGGTCGTTCTCGCCATCAACCTCGACCTTCTTCTTGAGCTCCTTGATGATGGGGCTCTTGGGAGAGATTTCGAAGGTCTTCTTGGAGCTCATGTAGCTGCTCATGCTAGTGTCACGGAGGGCCTGGGCCTTCATGATACGCTCCATGTTGGCGGACCAGCCAAACTGTCCAGTACGAATGGCGCAAGGAGAGCCAATGAGCTTGTGGCTGACGACGACCTTCTCAACTTTGTCGCCGAGCACATTCTTAAGAGCCTTGGCGAGAGACTCGTACTCCTTCTCCTCCTGCTCGCGTTGCTTCTTCTCGTCTTCGGACTCCTCGAGCTCAAAGTCCTTGGTGATATCGACAAGCTTCTTGCTATCGAACTCTTTGAGCTGAGTCATAGCATACTCGTCAATTGGGTCGACAAGGAACAAGACCTCAAACTTCTTCTCCTTGAGTGCATCAAGGAAGGGCGACTTCTGGACAGCCTTGAGGGACTCGCCAGTAATGTAGTACATTTGCTTCTGATGGTCGGGCATGCGAGTAACATAGTCTTGCAACGACGTAGTGTCGTCACCAGTTGTGGTCGAGTTGAAGCGCAGAAGCTTGGCGAGTGACTGACGGTTCTGCGAGTCCTCGTGAATGCCGAGCTTGATGTTCTTGCTGAATGCAGAGTAGAACTTGTCGAATTGCTCCTTGTCCTCGGCGATCTCGTTGAAGAGCTCAAGAGTCTTCTTGATGATGTTCTTCTTGATGACCTTCATGATCTTATTTTGTTGGAGGGTCTCACGAGACAAGTTGAGCGGCAAGTCCTCAGAGTCGACAACACCCTTGATGAAACTGAGCCATTCAGGAATGAGGTCGGTAGCATCGTCGGTGATGAAGACGCGTCGGACGTAGAGCTTGATGTTGTTCTTGGTCTTCTTCGTCTCAAAGAGATCGAAAGGAGCGCGCTTAGGAACGAAGAGGATGGCACGGAACTCAAGCTGACCTTCAACCGAGAAGTGCTTCACGGCGAGGTGGTCTTCCCAGTCATTGGAAAGTGACTTGTAGAATGAAGCATACTCTTCCTGTGTAATGTCTTGAGGGTTGCGAGTCCAGATTGGCTTCGTCTTGTTGAGCTCCTCTTCCTCAATCTTACTCTCCTTCACCTTCTTAGTCTTCTTCTCCTTCTTTTCCTCCTCCTCATCAACTTCCTCAACTTTAGGCTTCTTCTCGTCGCCTTCCTCTTCTTTCGTCTCCTCAGCATCCTCATCAGGCACCTCCTTCTCAGTCTCCTTCAAGACATGGAGGTAGATGGGGTAGGAGATGAACTCGGAGTGTTTCTTCACGACCTCCTTGATTCTGCTCTCATTCAAGTAGTCGGTTTGCTCATCCTTGAGGTGGAGGATGATCTTTGTGCCACGGCCAAGGTCCTCACCCTCAGTGTCAGGCGTGAGAGTAAAGGTACCGCCAGCAGAAGATTCCCAGACGTACTGCTCATCGTCATTGTTCTTCGACACGACCGTGACTCGGTCGGCAACGAGGTAAGCAGAATAGAAACCGACACCGAATTGACCGATCATAGAGATATCGGCACCAGCAGTCAAAGCTTCCATGAACTGTTTCGTACCTGAGCGTGCAATGGTACCGAGGTTGTTGACAAGGTCCTTCAAAATTGTTAGCATTGGGATTTGCCTCACAAGTGATCATCAGATAACTTACGGCTTTGGTCATACCAATACCGGTATCGCGAATTGTAAGTGTCTTGGCATCCTTGTCGGGAACGATGTCAATGCGAAGGTCCTTGCAAGTGTCGAGCTTGCTTGGATCTGAGAGAGCCTCATAGCGGATCTTGTCGAGGGCATCGGATGAGTTGGAAATGATTTCCCGTAGGAAGATTTCCTTGTTTGAGTAGACAGTGTTGATGATGAGCGAGAGCAGCTGAGAGATCTCAGCCTGAAACTCGAAAGTTTCTCCGGCAGGCATGGTGGTGGTGTTGACAGAAGTAAGGAGCTATTGAAAATTTAGTGCTGGCGGAGCAAACAGTTGGATTGATGGGTGTACTTTTTATTTGGAAAGAGGTAGGTGGTGTAAGATGATTAAGACGCAGAGTGCGCAGGGTATCAAAGTTAGCAGTGAAGAGGAATTGTGGTGAAGACTCGAGGGCGGCAGCAGCTATTAATTCAGTGCTGAGGCTGGGAAGAAGTTTCCAGTCGACTTTCGAGTTCGATGAGCTTCCAAGCGCATCCACCGCTCGCCACCCAATCAAACGCGCCCCTTCCTCAAGGCGGTGTCGACGCCCCGTTTCTTAGCCGACCAGCCCTGCCAGCTCCCGTTTAGGCATCACTTCTCTTTCTCTGCAGAGAACCTTGGAAGTGAGAGCCTGTGCAAATTTCATAGGTAGTCACGTAGTATCCCACACAAAGCTGCTACAGGATATCCGTGGAGATCATACACTCTCAAATTTATCTGACGATCAGCCAATTAACGATATGCTCGAGGGATATGCTCATTTTTCTACCGCCTACACGCTGAACCTCGCCTTTGGATGAATTTTTGATCATTACATTGGTTGAGTATTTGAGAGCTGCCTCTGTACACAATTGGAGGGCTATTACTCAGCACCTTAAAATCAGTGACAAACTTTTCAGTCAACTATAACGCATTACCATGGATATGGTGTCTACCAAGGTCCTCTATCCATTCAGGCAGAGATTGGAGCGTCTGGATGACATGGTGGAGGAGAATGGTCATGTAACACTATTTTTTGTATACCGAGTTTTGATTACCCCATTAAGATTGTTCATGGAATCAAGTGAAACCTCTCTAGGTGAACGCCGGGAGGGCTACATCACGAAAGAGATTCAAAATAAGGGGTACTCTCACCAAAATATTTTGAACTGTTATGATATCAGGTGTTGTTTTCCCAATTGGAATGGAGCTGAATAGGCCTATCTGAGCACACAAATGAAAGAATAGGAGTACATGTGCGCAAGAAAATCAAGCCTTCGAAAAAGTCCTGTATTGCCTGTAATCCAGATACCGATTGAACACAATGCGCCTGAGACATACCAATAGCCAGCGAGGCTTTAATGGCATAGAACTGCTCGATTGTGACTGTGCCGCCCAATGCATGACCGCCGAAAGGAAATAGGACAGAAATGATCAAAAAGCCTATGATCCTCGCAGCTTTCGCGCTATTGCAAATCTTCGATGTTTGTCTGTTTCCACGAAGCATAAAAGATCCATCGATACTGCAGCACATCCGGCCGGCCATAATCCAACGATTCAGACAGCCGCGCATCGTTATGTCCATCCCATATCCAACACTTCTCACTCGGGGTATCAACCACCATCATCATCATCCAATCTCCAAATCAAGCCTGCACCACCTTCTCCCCCACCAGCTTCGTCCGCGGACGAAACACCGCATCCTGCCCGCTCATGCGTCGCCCGAGTGCGCGATCGAGCTTCGCCCCGAGCGCGAGCTTGCTCATGTCGCCGTCCTTCTGTGCGCTGGGCACGTACCGCTGCTGCGATAGCCGCTTGTCCTCGAGTCGGTCGAAGCTCTGCGACCACGTCTTGATTTCGGCGCTGCGCGGGTCGAGGGAGGCGGAAGCGGTGGTCGAGGCGAGCGAGGGGGCGCCGCTGTATGTCGAGAAGCGAGTGGAGGCGCGGTTGGAGGAGACGGGTGTCTGTTGTTTTCACATGTTAAGAGGGCTGGGATAAGGGGGGGGAGATGAGTAGTTTGGAAGATGTGAGAGAGTAGGTATGAGGAATGTTGTGCTGGTGTCTGCGGCGTGTCTGTTTGTGCTGTGGGATTCGACTTACGGCATTGAGCATCGGCCGTGACGATTCCAAGGAACGGCCCATTGTGACGGTCGGTAGACTAGACGACGTTTGGAGAAGATGCGTTTGCACTCGGGAAATAATCACAGGGTACTGATCGCTCGCTCGTGGTTGATACTGGTGTGTCGTTTCCGAACAGCAGAAATATTTCAAGAATTAAGGAGGGACAGTTGTCGTGGAAATGGAATGGAGAGCGCAGGCAAAAGTGTCGGGTTGAAGGAGGCCACCAGGCAGTGCGGCTATGGCGACGGAGCGTGTAATGTCTGCCGATCTGTGTTTCGGGATTCCGTTGCGGTTGGGCAAGGCGGCACCACGTTGACTCAGGAAAAGTGGAAGGGTTCTCGCTTCAAGGGCACCAGACCGGATCTCCACCAAGGATTGCGCTCAATCCAATTCGCGAAGACTTCTACCGCGATCTGTGCTGACGTAGTTGTCGCCTCGGTGCGTGCCAAAGATTTTAGGGATGCAGATACTTGCGTTACCTGGCAGGTTCCTGGTGGGGGACTTGGCCCTATTTCTAACTACCGCATGCCTGACTAGGTACCCACCGTGCCACCTGCCCCTCCTCCAGAGTCCAGCGTAAGCGTGGAGACTAACCTGCCTGTCGTGGGCCAGAAGCTACAGCGGGATAGAAACTTAAAATTCATCCCACTGCTATTCCGATTCACATGTGCTACGTGTTGTGGGCTTGTTTTCTTTTTAGGGCTAGAATGTAGCCACGTTGAACCAGCGACAGCGCAGCGGAGCGGACATTGGTCAGAGCTCTAGCAAAAAGAAAAACAGGGAAAAGGGGTGCGTGGCTACTGCTAGGATCCGGTGCCTCCTGGCTCGCCTGGAAATCTTTCTGCGAGCAAGAATGCGACCGGATCTCGCGGTTCTTTTTCCCCCACGTTGAGGCCACGAGGCTGGGCATCCCCCTTTCCCTTCAGAGCTAATCCTCCGGTAAGTACGGAGATAGCCCACGAGGCAACCGCATTGCGTGCGTCTGCGGGCGCCAAACTCCAACAAATCTCCATGCTCTTGGTGACTCCTTTCTTTTTTTCTCCAGAATCTAGATCCTGGTCTACGCCTCTCTATTTGTCTTTTCGGTCGCATCGAATCTCGATGCAGCGTGAGCACTGAAATTCGAGAATTCCGCAAAAGATGCAATCTGAATGCTGTGGCGGGACGTAAAGCTTAGGGCTGAGTAGTTGTCGGTCGTGCAATGCTGCATCCAGTTAGTATGAGACACACCGCGCCTTCAGTCTCCTTGTGCGGGAGAACTAGTCTTGTCACGAGCCTCTCATGAGAAAGTGTATGACGGCTTGCACGAGTCAAGCCTGGACGGCTTCAATCCGCCTTTCACCTCCTTTCTTCAGCCCCGCTTAACGTTGATTCAGGCTCAAGCTTTCCATGGCTACATTCAGTTTAGGTTCTCAGCCGGTGATGACACGAAGATTTAGTGCTGTGGAATGATAGAGGGACTGATAGTACGATATGCCTCCCAGCAAGGAGGTTTCAGATAATAAACAGCAACAGTAGATGGTTTCAGATGAAATGTCGTGACCCGTGTGCCACTTAGAGAATTAGCTACCGCAAGTATACACTGAATCGAGATGATGGAATTTGATGGTAGTGTCCCACCGTAACCATTGAGATCAATCTCTCATCTAGTCCTAAACACCAGTTGAATAGATACGAAACTTCGGAGTAAGAGGAAATCTCTCCTTCAGCGCACACTGATTCTCTCACCTGCGGAAGGTAACCAAATTGAGCGCACGAGCCAAGACAATCCCTATAACATCCCTGGTGCTTGTTCTTTTCCCAAAACATGATTGATATTGGCTGGCGGTCAACCCGGCTTTCCCTGCTTGATTATGAAAGGCCTTCTCCATACAATACATCAACAACTGGGATCTCGAAGTGCAATCTATTCACCATATACGGAGAAGCTACGAAGAAGAAACGAATTAAGGGGCCCTCGACACCCAGTAGGTTCAGCACAATAACTACCTCATCCATTTCCACATTACCTCTCCACAAACGACCACGCCCCCCAATTGTCCAGACCCATACTGCTGAACCACGAGTCCCAACTCGAGCCCGAATTCGTATCCCAGCTCCTCCAAATCCACACAGCCAGTGCACCAGCGAGGCCGCACCCACCAAGGACTTGCACCACAATCCACCCCTTCTGTCCCACGCGATCCGCGAACCCGAGCAAACCCAGAGGATCTCTCGGGTCTTCGATCGGCCCCCGCGGTAATCTCCCAGTCCTCCTACAGCGGGGAAACTGTCGAGTCCGCACGAGCTGCTTCTCCTGCTCGGTAGAAGCAGTCTCTGCATTGCATTCGTCGAGCCTTTCGACGAGCCAATTCGCTCGCTCGCCACGAGCCAGTCTCTCGTACCGTTGTCGTTCGTTCTTAAGACTCCGCTGGAGATCCGTCGCCCATTTGGCCAGACGCACTTGTGCGAGCTGTTCTTCGCGCTGCATATGGTTGCCAAGCAGACTCACGGTGCCCTGCGGCTCGGTGGGAGATAGTGGTGCCGGGGGAGATAGAGATCGGGATGAGGAATGGGGTAAGAGGACTTGAGAAGAGGTTGGAGATGAAGTGAGGTCGGGTGATGTGACTGCAGATAAACCCTTCTTTATAGGAGAGCCTGTGTAGGAAATTGTTCCTGCTGGGACTGGAGGGGCAGTGCGGTTCATGAGCATGCTCTTGCCATCCCTGGAGGATCGCCATTGTAGGAATTTTCGTGCTGCTGAATGTCGAAGCCAAGCAGTGTTCTCGGGCTCGAACATTTGATCGACGAGAGAATAGAGCTCCGAAGGAAGTAAAGGCTGCACGTACTCCGAGCTCATAAGCAGACTCGCATCCATGGTGTCGGCGTCACTATCAGTTGCGGAAGAGACGACGAATGGGGGAGACTGCGAGGGCTCCTTCAAGCAGTCATCGATCGTCTTACCAAAGAGGAACGGCCGTATGTCAGCCTTGATTAGGTCTCTCAGTAAGCGAGACTTGAGCGAGACAGTTGTATCCGGCTCAATGATGTCTGCCTTGCCAATGATGGGTATCACATTTGTCATTGGGCATAGTCGCGAGAGGACTTCAATATCCATAGCGTTGTGTCCCTCTGAACGAAGAGTAAGTAATGAAAGCTAGAGTACACTTGAAGGAACTTACCATTACTAATAACATATAACACAAGATCGACCTGGACACCTCCATTGCCACTTAGGAGGTGCAATAGGTCAGGTTCTGTCAGGCTTCTGAACGCGGCAGTTCGCTGTAGTAGACGATCTACGTAGTTTATCGTAGCATCTGAATTGGCTTGAGATGGCTCGCGACTATCACGGGCTGGAGCATCAATAAAGCAAATATTCCTTTCCAGAACGACATCTCCCATACTCTTTCTCCTGCGAAGTGTCTTACTTTCTTCCATGTCCGTCCACCAAGAAGGGTATGACCGCGTGCTGGCATGAATCTCTGCGAATTGTGTAGCCTGGACGTGATTTTCTTTCGTCTGCTGTGGTTTCTGGCTTTTGTCGTCGTTACTTTGAGAGGACGACTGGCTTGTAGGCAACGGGTCAACGTGGACGATGTGTTCGCAGCATTGCAGAATAGATCTGATCAACGAAGTTTTGCCAGTTTCTGTTGACCAATGTTAGAACAGACTATATCTCATTACATGAAAGTAGTATGTGCATACCAGTAGCACCTGCGACGAGAATCTTCAGCTTGCCTATGCGCTTGCCCTTGTCTGTGAATGGTCGCCTTTTTGGCATCTTGATGCTCGGCATGACTAGCTGGGGCGCTTTCGCGGCTTGACCTGTAGGTTTCTCTTCATGATTTTCGTGTTCGTCTTCATTTCCGGAGTCGACTGCTTGACTCTCGATATCATCTGCCGCAGACTCATCATCGGAGAGCTTGAACGATCTTAATGACCCTGTCTTCGGCGTACTGGGAGCCCCCGAGTCTGGCGTCGGAGAAAGATGAAAGGGCGTCAGAGGCTGAGAGATTGAGATTTGAGAAGATCGCCGACCACTGCTCGGAGAAGGCGACGAAGCAGTACTTGAGCTAGCTTTTGGGCTTTCAGATGAAATGATACGCTGTGCTGCAGCAATTATCTTCGGATGGACCGGATTCTTCAAGGACTTCCTCTTTCCCAATACTGTGCTCTTGTGACCATCCTTCTCGACTTGACTATTTTCTAGGACGGCTGAGCCTACAGCATCTTCAAGGCTTTGGACGCCATACGAGCTGTCCTGAATTGTCTTCGCAGATGTCCCTGCTGTCTGTTCATCTTCTGTGCTGGAGGCATTGTTCATCTCTTCTTCACTCCTTAGAAAGAATGTAGTTGGTGCTCCCGAGCCAGGTCTTTGGGGTGGAGTACCGGTGGTACTTTGCTTTCGAGGATGTGGAGAGGAAACATCTTCTTCCGCAGTCGGGCCCATGTTTGGCACTTGTCCTAGCGAACACCTGCTCGACGACGTTGTAATATTTCTCAGCTACCGCAGGTACCGCAGGAACCGCAGGAAGTTCGATGACGTGCAACAACCTGACGTACCCCTCAGCGAACCCCACTGAAAGCTAGGTGGTCCAAATGAATGTGCGCTATTGAATGTCTTGCAATGGAATCATTGAAGCAGAGGAAAGGGAAAATATTCTCTACTACAGAGAACAGGAGCGACTGTCGAACAGCAGATGAGGTTAGATGTCACAGTGCTCTGAAAGCTCAGGGTCCGGTGATGATCCGGAATGGTCATCGGATCCCGGCGATGCCCTGGCGTGCCTGGCTCGAGTCGTACCCTTGCGTGCCTTCCCTCTCGGTGTTTGAAACATCCATGACCGGATTCGCCCAACGAGCCAAGATTAACGGGAGGAAACATGATTTGTTTAATAAAATTTCATTAAGCCTATCTACGTCTTTCGATCATGTCCAACCGCAGCAGCAAGCAATAAGCTCAAGAAGTAGCTAATCGAAAGCATAAGCAAACCCAGTTCCGTGGGATCAAGACGTCTAGAAGAGACGTCTCGATTGGTATCGTAGTGAACGCTTTGTGCAAGGGGTGCTATAAGATGAAAGCTCGTGCAGAAAGTAATACATGGAGAAGTTGCGAGGGCGACTGTATCCGAAGTCGTAAAATCTGATCAAACGAATAATCGGTAGAGCAGCCGCTATGCTATGCCCTCGAAAGAACCGGCCTGCGCAGATGCTGAACCACTTTTGTGATATAAAACGCCTTATTCAACAATTCAAAGATGGTGTACAGTGTAATAAAGATATAGTGCCCAGATGGCTGGAGAAACGTGCGGAAGAAGAAGTAAAAGCCGGGAAAGCTAAAGGCAATAGGCGGCTGTACGAGGTAGGTCAATCCACGATCCGAGAATCGAGGACCTTAGCATTCGAGAAGTCTTTGAGGGTGCTAGATCTTTATCCTCAGTCGCAATGGAATTGGCTCAAAGTTGTTGTTTAGGCTGCCTGGGCAGCGCCGCGGCCGCGCGCACCACCAACGTTCGTGCCACGGCCTCGTGGTGCGAAGGCAGGCTTCTGTTGGAATCCCCCACGACCACCATCGCGAGGAGAACCACCGCCACGGCCACCTCGCACGTCGCCGCGACCACGAGGCACATACGGATATGACCCTGGACGTAGACGGCGCTCTTCGACAAAAATGCGGTCGTTACCAATATTATGAGGGTTTGCGGCAACGGCGGCTTGGAATCCAGCAGGAGTAGCAAAATCCACAAAGGCACAATTCTGCATGCTAATCAGGATTTTGGCCCTAAAAAATGAGAAACTGAAGTGCTTACCTTTTGTCGGCTGATATCAAAGTACGCAATTTCTCCGTATTTCTCAAGAGTCTTCCTAAGCTCTTCTCCATTAACACTCTCGTAGACGTTCTTGATGTAAGCACGCGAATTTTGTTGCTCGCCTGCTGCGGGCTGACCAACCCGAGATTGGCGCTTGTTGTGATCATGATTTACAGACTGCCATTCATCCTGGGGACCTGAGGCCGCCGGTGCCGCCGGCGCCTCGCTGGACGTGGTCTGAGCTGCGGGTGCGGTAGGTGCGGTAGGTGCTGAAGTAACGCTTGTGGTAGGCGCCTGTGCGGGTGGTGCGGCTTTCGCTTGACTTGCAGCTGGAGAGGGAGTTGAGCGGACAGCCGGGGTGGCAGGTGTAGCGATACGATTGTTTGCGGCAGCGGCGAGATTCGCCCATGTCTTTGGAGCCACGGGCTTGGGCGGGGGGGCAGCGATCGCCGATGGAGCTGTCGAAGCCGGCGGGGTTAACGAGACCGGAGTCGGCTCTGGGTCCTTAGGTCTCTCAGGGACGAATTCTTGAGCAGCGACGCTTGTCTGGGTTTCTGTTGGAGCAGCTGTTTCTTCTGAGATGGCCGGCACTGCTGCAACGGGGGCATCCTCAGCCTGTTGGACATTGTCGGTATCAACAGCAGTAGCACTATCAACCGGGTCACTGGGTTCTGGAGGTGGGGGAGTGTCCTCTTTCAGAACTTTCTCTTCAAGCTCTTTGTCGACCTTCGCTGCATCGTGTTCAAGAGCAGATGGGTCGTCAGAACTGGTGAGAGTCCTGGGCTCAGTTTCTTCGACGCTGGGTGCTGGTTCCTGAGTTCCACTTGGAACAGCCTGGTTTTGCTGCAACTCCTCACCTTCTACGTTGCCATCGAAGTCTTCATCTTCGATTATGTATCTGAAGATATCGTTCAGGACAAAATAACCATTGGTTTGCTTTGCTAGGACAAATGTTTGTGTGAATTTTCGGTGTGGGGCGGATTTGTTGGAGATTTCTCCAATGACTTGAATGACGATGCTGTTGTCCGAGCTCTGAGAATCGACGTTGGTCACGCGGACTTTGCAGTCTTGAATGTCGAGATCCTTGATGCGGTCGTTGATGGCCTTGTAAGACGAGTGAGCATGTTGCAGACAACATTGGAGACGCGATCAGGGTACGAACCTTCTGCCCAACACAGACTGGAGCCTTTTCCGCTTCGACTCCAGATACGAATTGAGAGCGCTTTTGGTAGAAAAGCTGTACGTCGTTAATATTTGTTCGATTCCACGTCTCAAGATAGCATGCCACTTACGAAAAGTTTCTCAGGCTGGCGACTCAAAGTTGTATAATACCGCTCGACAAAATACCAGCCGACCTCCTCGCTGGGCAGGTCGGCAGAGTTACCGTTTCCAGCAGCCGCAGTGTTTACTGTCGACGGGGTAACTTCGCCGTAGCTAGTAGCGTTGGAGGTAGCGGGTTTTGCGGCCTGAGCATTGTAGTTGAGTTCGGCAGCTCCAAAACCCTGCGCCTGCTGTGGGCCATAGTTGCCATTGAGAGGCACTGCGGGTTGCTCGGTTGCCATCACGTAACTACCACTGGTAAAAAAGTTGAGTAGGCAGAAACGGGGGCGATGGGGTTTCGAAAGGGGGCGGTTGGGGGCTCAAGTAGAGAGAAAAGGCGAGGTGGAGAAATTTCAGTTCTAGATGAAAGATTAGCAAGAGTCGGAGGGAATCAGATTCTGAGGTCACTCACCACAAGGGTTAATGTGGGCACAAGGTACAAGAAAAGAGAAGACGCGGAGGCTATTACAACTGGCGCGCTAGCTTATTAAGTTGAGCGATACAAGTGCGAAGATAGCGCAGAGCCAGTGGGAATAGAAGGAGTAGACTGAGGAGTTGGGAAGAAGATAGGAGAAATCTTATGAGGAGGGATGTGTGATGAAGAGTTGCAAGTGGATGTTAACGGATGTGATGGTGGTGGAGCGCGAGTCGAGTAAGGTAGAAAAGTCCCGACGCTCTCACGCCCTCCGACCCTCGCACCCTCGCACCCTCGCACGCACGGTCGCCCAGTTCTGGCCCGAGCTTCCGTTCAACAGATTTCCAGTTGTTCTGCCATCTCCCCACTAAGGTACGGAGTACATCGATCCTCATCAAGCAGCAAATCACCAAACCCGTGCAATTTATTGTCGACATCTACCAGCCACTCGGAAATAGACAGATTTTTAAGGAATATTAGTCAAATCAACGTTTGATAGCATTTGGATTAAAGGTAAAATAAAATACATACAGCATCAAGAAGACATGGTTGCTTGTTATTGTGCCCTGACTTTCCTAGCTGCAAAGGGCTAAAAAAAAGAACATTCTATTCAGACAACGACACATGAAGATGAACTAAGAATCCAATGCTTCCCATTGCCCAATCCGTATCTGCCTACTCTCTTTGCAAACTAGTCATTTTCGTTGTCGAACTTCCGGAGTCATAGCATACCTACCACGAGCTGGAGTTTGATCACCCGGGTGACCTACCGCAAAGCTCCTGATTTATGTTTCTTTGTCTGTCTGACTTTGCTAGAGGTTACAGTCGTAGCATGCTGACCTCCCAGCCACTGTTACTGGCTTGGTGCGTGGCAACTCCAGAGGAAGCAGCTCTCGAAGCCAGCAGGCCGTCTACCCGTGATTATGATACTTAAGTCAAGGAGTCATTGCTGGTAATATTTAAAGATGCCTCAGCTATCTGTGAAGCCACACTACATCCACATTTGCTAATAATATTGCTCATTACCTGTCGAACATACTCTAGCAATCAATATTGTTCAGAGTTACCTATATTCGCTCACGTCGACGATACTCTTGCCGTTGTTCAATGTTGTCATGAAGCTCTTTGGAAATCCTGACGCAGGGAAGAAAAGCAACTCCCGTGGTCAAGGCGGGAGGCAGCCAAGCAGCAGCAGCTCGAGTGGCCAAGGCGGATCTCAAGCCAAAAACACTTCAGGGGGCCAAGGCAATAGCGGAAGTGGTAATCTCCATAACCTTTGGACTTGAAAATAGTTATTCTCAGATTGACAAGAAGCAGTTCCCACTGGGCCTCACGGGTTTCCGACGGATCAGAAATACAACCCATCAGCGCAACAACAGATTCCCAGCGTTCCTCCTCCGGGCTACACCGAAGCTAACACATCGCAAGCCGGAACTTCTGCTTCCACAGTCCGACCTCCTCGTCAAGGCGTCCCTGCTTCTCGCAACCAGAACTCCACACCGTCTCAGCCGATGCAGCCCCAACGAATGCAGCAACCCATCCCCCAGCAGCGGAACAATAACATGATTCCGCAGCAAATGCTACTTCAGCAGCAATATGGTAGCATGGGGTACGCCGGGAACACGCAGTCTGGGCCATCATCATCACACCCTCAAGGTGGACGACCAAAGGCACCATCCTCCATTACCCCTTCACAATCTGCATCTCAGGTGGGCCGACAGAATAACGTTGTCGACGACGACGATGCCGATTTCGAGTATCCATACCAAGAACCCCAGGTCGAGGGTTCTTCCACTAACATGCAGCAAAGCTACCCTCCTCCCAACAACAACCAGCAAGCTATGAACCCTTATCAAGACTCCGGACCAATGGCCCAGATACCTCAACAAGCCCCGGCCATACCCAACAACGGCAATACCAGCAACACGCAAATGCCACTCATGGGCCAACAGATCATGTCCACAAACCCCGGCATGAGCATGACAACAACTACAACAAACATGAGCATGTACCCCGTCCCCATCGGCGTCCCCGTCCCCGTCAGCATCCCCATCCCCACCCCCGTCCTCATCCCCACCACCACCACCACCCCACGCCTCCTCCCCAAAATCCGCCGCCTCATCCGCCAATGGGAGTCCGGCCTAACCTGTTCCTTCTCCGCCCTCCTCGAACTCCGCATCGAGGCCGAACTCGCGCTGCTCTACGACGCCGCCGAGCTCTGCGATGTCGACGCCGCGATTCCGCACGGCGAGCGCCGCTACATGTGGGAGCGTGCGCGCGAGGTCCATCGGCTGCTCAAGTATGGCCCCGCGTGGGGTGAGGACTATGCGTGGTTGGGCCGGGTGGAGGAGGCGCCCGGCGAGTTGCTGGTCGGGATGGGGTTGGGGGTCGAGGAGGTGAGGCGGTGTTGGGGGGGTTTGAGGGGGAGGCCGATTCGGGGGTTGGGGTTGGGGTTTTGAAAATGGCGGGGTGTATGTGATGTTGTTGTAGTAGGGGTAGGAGGATGATTTCGTGGATGGGAGGATAAGGGGAATAGGATGGTGTTGCTGGCCTGCCTGTAATGGTTCAAGTACCTAGGTTTGGCGGGAGATGTTGGGTCTTTTTCTGGATTCTGGTATGCTCATTGGTATGTGGAATACTACTGATGCTTGTGAATTACCCCAACAAGCAGAGGACGGAGATATTCTCTTTGTGAAGGATTGAGAGGCTCTCTTACCTGCTGATGTAGAATGAATTTCATTAAATCTGTATCTATGCTCGATCAAGCCGAGATTAATGCTTTAAGTATCGATCATGGCTCCTTATTGGAATCATCTTATTGCGTTGGAATGAAGGAAGATCATTGAAGTACGGGTGCAAAATCTGCACGCGACTTCGATTAATCTGTTTAGTACGGCTAAATCCGGTCAGTAATTTTAGGCGGCGGCTTGGATGCATTTCGCTAGAAGATATCCTAGTACGGCTCGTCTCCATGGACTACAAACCTCATTTGTGCTGTTAATTTGGACATTGTTTCGGGCTCAATCCTCTGCTTATTTTCGAACCGCAGTATCTAATGAAGGAGTAACAACACTACCTCTCGAGTGCATGACAAAGACAACAATTGTTAGTGTAGTGGGAAAAGAAAAGGAGTTTCAGTAAAGAAATCAGATTGAGGAATGCCCGCACGCACAGCTGTCTGCTTCGCCCAATTGTGAAGGATCCACACCCAGCCTGTATCCCGACCCGCCGCAAAGAGCCATTGTCAAAGCGCTCACGTTATCTACCTCGGGCGCCCCGTTGACCGTATCCACCCGAGAAAGCATAAGCCACAACAGCAAGTCATCATACAAGTTGGAGGCTTTACCCCGCCGTATCTTTACTACTGCCACCACAAAGTCAGTTTCGCCAAAATATGTGATTCGAAGGGTTTGCTGCAAAGAAGCTGCCGAGAAGCTGCCGCGCGCATGATATTGATAATCGTGTGAGCAACACAGGGGGGATGGGACGCTCGATCGGATCGGCCGTGGAGACTGCGAAGAGGACGAGCAGGACAAATTCGAGTCGAGTTGAGGGGCCGCAACCGGTCGAAGTGCGCGATGAGAGACAGCCCTCGAGGGAACGAGGGAATCTATCTTCGGCCGAACCTGCTGTACAAGGTATAAATGTTGGCATCTGAGCTCACATGTTTTTCTTATTGCGAGGGGGCGTGGTGGATCTGCTACTGCCTCCACCCAGGAGACTAGGGGCGTACTTTTGTTTCTTCTCCGCGGGTTTCAGAATCTAAGAGATGATGTAATTAGTATTGTGGCTTTCGATGGTTAAGTAGATAGGCACTCCGGCGAGTTACAGGTTCCCCTGAGTTAATCGCGTAAGATTGCGGCATTTGGACTCACCTGGAACGAGCACAGCAAGCTCTCATCGACGCTCATCATGGCACCTGCATTGTCGAATTCGCCGCAGTAGTTGGGCGCACTGAAGAGGGTGACGAGCTGTCGTTTCGAAAAGAACTCGTATCCGTCTTCGACGACTTGATGCGCACGGCAAATGAGGTCCATGTCATGCTTTTGCAAGAAGCGAGAGACGACGTCAGGGCCAAAGGTGAAGGACACGCCTCGATCGTTTTCACTCCACCCAGTGATATCCTTGTCGGGATCCGACCACAGCAGATCACAAAGCAGGCCACAGTCGGGAATCTACATTGAAAATTGGTGTTAGCAGGCCGCAAGTGATGCTCCAATCGAGCGTTGCGCAGTAAGCCAATAAAAATGATCGCCAATTCGAGTGTGAAGTCTTACATCAGTGGGCCGCATGACACGACGTATCTGTTCCATGGAGTTCAAATCTGGACTCAATCCTCCGTGCATGGTGAAGATCTTCTCGTCAATGATTGCCGCGATTGGGAGGCAGTTGAAACAATCCGTGAATGTTTTCCATAGCTTGATGTTGTACCTTCTCTTGCACTCATCGTAGAAACCGTAGATGCGGTTGATAGACGCACATTCGTGGTTACCACGTAGGACGAAGAAATTCTCCGGGTACTTGATCTTGTATGCGAGGAGTAGACAAATGGTCTCTAGGGATTGCTTGCCACGGTCGACGTAGTCGCCGAGGAAGAGGTAGTTCGCTTCTGGAGGGAAGCCACCATACTCGAAAAGGCGCAACAAGTCGTAATATTGGCCATGTATATCACCACAAATCTAACAAGAGAGTAAGTACCGTGTAGTCTTGCAAAGGGCTCCGATGCATCTTAAAGACAACCGAGCTCTTGCATGTGGTGACATACCTTGATTGGCGCCTCCAGCTCCAAGAGAATGGGCTGCGAAATGAAGATCTCCCGCGCCTTGGTGCAGAGATAGCGGATCTCCGTCTCAAGTAACTGGACTTGCTTGCCAGGCCTGCTGCCGCGCACCTCTAACAGCCGATCGATGATAGAATCCAAGTCCACATCATTTTCCGCCATTGCTGGCGTCCGCGTTTTCTAATTGTAGTTTTCTCACTTGTCGTTGCAGCTTCGGTCAACAATGCCCAGTGGGCGAACGATGGTGGGTGTGGAGACTAGTGAAGGTACTGTGTGAAAATACGTAATTAGCCATTTTGCCATCGTGCAAGGTATGAAAGAGTGCGAGCGAGACGCAGCGTCAGTATGGCTCGGCTGTTTACATACCAGCACAACTCGCGAGGCCCAGGTGATTTAAGCGCGTTCTCTTTGTTTTGGCCCTGGGGTGGTGCTCCGTGGCTACCTGATGTGGATCGTCTGCGCAGCGAGGAACCCCTCAGAAACGCACAGAGGCGCAGCCGGATCACGCGACTTCGGACGCGGGCGTGGTCGGTATTGTGTAAAATATCTACAGCTGACCGGAATGGAGCGAGCAAGAGTATGCTGCTTGGCGAGAGAGGTGAATGTCGAGTCGGGGGGGTTTGTCGCAGTTGTTGTTGATGTACGTGGTCAGGAAGTTTGAGGCGGCGCAGGAAAGCTCTTTTCACCGCCTGGGGCAAGCACAGAAAGTCAAGTAGTCGTCTGTAGAGACTTCAGAGGCAGCAGATATGAGGCGAGTGCAGCAGCGTTATGGTCGAGAGGGCAGACGATGTCGACGCAGGCTGATGGGTCGAGATTGTGCCGGCGAAGTTTTGTTTCAGCGTGAGCGTACTCTAGGCCGGCCCGTTGGTTCAGCCCCGATTCGGAAGAGCGCGATTGAGTGTGCTTGCAGATGGAATGCGCGTCGTCAACTCCCGCCCAATAATAATCATACCCCCATTTTCTCACTTATCTGCTATGACGAACAAATCGTGTGAGGTTTCACTAATTACGTTGAATGGCGCTCTCTACAAGTTGGATACCAAGTATCTCACACCAACAAGGATACGACCGATCGAGTTGATCCATCTAACATCAAGTACTCCGTACCTCGCATTAGGATCCTGGGGGACGGACGGGAGGAGATTGGTTTGAGGCAGGCAAGACCACATGCTACGCATGATTCTCAACCACGTGTTATCCTAAGCATTACCCAAATCGGGATTTAAACTCCGGCTTCTGTGAAACACTGCGAACTGCTCTGGACTGTCCAGCTACTTGCGTGCAAAAATGGATGAAAAGTCTACTGCTTGATTCGTGCTGCTACATAATTTTCGTGCTCGTACGAGGTGCAACAAAAGGTCTGGAAAAGAACTTGAGAAATAAAACAACGCCAAACGTATGCACACGTTATCCACCCCGAACCGCCAGCTGTCTAAGTGGTATAAACAGTTGCTGAAAGGAAAAGAAGCCGCCGAAAGAGAAAGGGTATTTCCAAAATCGCCCCAAGCAAACAGAAAATGGTACAGAGGAAGGAAAATCAAAGCCAAGCGCCACGCAAGCTATGCATATGGAAAGTGTCAAAAACGATAAGAGTCAACAAGATGAGCATACAACAGTGCTTCCTCCTACGAATCCCAAACAATGCTGCTGGAATACTTTCTTCATCATCTCTACACAGCTTGGGTCTCTTTCATCAACCCAAGGTCCTAGTTCCGGATGTTATCCCATAGCTGATCCTTCGCCCCTCTGGACGAGGCCTCAGTGTGGCTGAATTGATGTCCTTTTCTACATGACCAGGAGACCTTTGACCGACCCAGCCTTCGTCGCCAAGAGCACTAAGCCATGTATTGCCGAGATCGTTTCGAAGAGCTTCGATCTTCTTTCTGTAAGCTTCTCCTGATAGAGTCGAATTGACGAATTCTTCGCTGCTGGGTTCAGCAGTGTCCAGCGATGCAGGGGCGAATGGCTCTGCGGTTGCTGAGCCGTCAAGTGATAGCGGCGGTACTTGGTCATTTTGGCCGCTGTGGTCTGTTGCTGTCTCATCCTGAGGGGAGAACTTGGCAGACGTGCTCTTGTCAACTTCCTCTGGTGCGGCGACTGGAGTTCCAAGAGACTCGGAATGGGATTTTGGCCAGCTCTCAGAGGACGAGAGCTCCACAATCCTCCTCTTCGGAGCTTTGCGCCGCCGTTGTGTATTCGCCCCATATTCACCTTTTACGTTCGAGGGATGAAATTTCGAAGGGGGTCCTAGGTTGGCATTCAGAGTGACGTTGGGACTACGCGTCTCCACCTGCTGGCTTGTTTGTGGAATGTCCTCTTCTTCTTCTCTCGGGGGTTTGACGACTGGGACGCTTGCTGGCTCAGGGGCACGATCTACAAGTTGTCTGCGCTCTGTGTAACTGGGTCCGAGGGTGTCAATCAAGACGTCCTCTGTGTAGCCTGGGGTCTTTCGAAACAAATTGAAGATTGTTACCCTAAAGTTGCTATGTGTCTTAGTGAAAGGGTTTTTTGCCACGTAGACTTCTCGAATATTTGGCAAAGAAGTTATGCGCGCCAGCTCGTCCGGATCGACAATCTTATTATCTCTCAGGTCAAGTCTTTCGAGCGCAAGCAAACCTTCGATGCCAGCTATAGATGAGAGACGATTAGCGCGTAGGTTAAGGGTCGTGATCGCGGGTAAAGAGCTCCTAGTGAGTGACCGCAAGGAGTCAATCATGCAATTGGACAGGTTCAATGCCCTCAGCGAGGTCAAAGATGCCAGGCTATCTGGGATCTCACCAAAGAGATTTGATGAGAGATCAAAGGATTGCAACGTGTTACACACAGGCCAAAGACCGAGTGTAGAAAGAGATGTCAACCCATTATCTGCCAGGCTGAGATGCCGTAGGAATCGCCACTTGGTTGCGGGAAGGACATGGAGGAGCAGGTTTGTGGAGCTAGTGCGTGGCGTAGTCGCCCTACTGGAGCCAGAGCTCCCAGATTCTCGTCGCAGTTTCGAGGATCCGCCAAGCGGACTATTCGTAGAGCTGTGTCTTGAGCTGGACGGTCGATTTGGTGAATGACTCTTTTGGCGAGGGCGTGGATTCGGCTTTGTTGC
Organism: Astrothelium subdiscretum; assembly: GCA_021030935.1. Lineage (NCBI taxonomy): Eukaryota > Fungi > Ascomycota > Dothideomycetes > Trypetheliales > Trypetheliaceae > Astrothelium > Astrothelium subdiscretum. The sequence continues at coordinate 139,661 of JAGFMW010000060.1, read as the reverse complement.
ATGGGAGCCCAGCGACCCAGAGCGCATCAAATGAATTCCTTTTGGACTACCAATTGAAGCTCCTCTATCAGGAGAGGAGGGTGATTCTAGTGGATACGTCGATATTGCGGAATCGGGGGGCTTAAAGCCGGGGCTTGGAGTCGGCCAAGGAAGCGTTGCTGAGGATGGTGACTTGGCTGAACGCCGTCTCCTTCTATCCATATCGTCCAATACTATATTTGTTAAGACATCTGCTGGATCCTCTACCGAGCCTCTTTTAATTGTCAAACTGCGAACTTGTTCTGCCAACCTATCCCAACCAAAAACTTGTCGAAAATCGATGTCACAGATCTCTAGAGAGCTTAGGTTTTTGAAGGCATAGAGGGGCACCGCAGAGTCGAATGGGAATTCTTCGTAGCCTGCAATAAGGCGAGCTTTACTATCTGGACAGATTCGTAAGCACGGTATCTTTGTAAAGGCCGAGTAGAGGTATTTTAGGTCCTCTTGAAAGGCCAGCTTTTGTTTCTCAAGCTTAGTAGATGAATTGGAGGAAAGGCCAAGGTTTGTCCATAGCGCAGACATGCTGGACATTACACTGCGAACGCTCGAGATGGAACGAATGGAGTCTCGATCCGAAGCATGCGCTTTTGGCTGCGCACCTCCCAAGAACGAGACGTAATTCGCAGGTCCAAGATCTGCGTGTATGTTCTCCAAACGGACATTCATAGGGCCCACCGAGATATTCATTTCTTCGAATCGAGAGAGAAGGTAGTATAGGTGATGTGGTGTGAGGGTCATCTTCGCCGGTCGAATGTTCTGAGAGGAGAAGCTGAAGCCAGCAAGGCTGCTGGATCCAGATGAGGACCTTGCATGGCTGGAGGACTGTTTTTGAAGGTGTAGTGCATTTGCCAAGGCCTTTTCGTGAGTGCGCACAAAGTATGCAAGATTCTTCACGAAAGCTTGCCCATCTTCTGTACTCATGGTTTCAAGTACCTTCTGTTGCAATGCATCTGCCGATGGTGCTGTTCTGATTTCGGCGCAAAAGGTCGAAAAACTAGGTAATGATCATAAAAGCAAACCCGGAAAGAAGCGCTTATTCTATCAAACAGCAAGCTTCAGAGTCAGCAGATTTTATCGAGGCGAAGTGGGCTTTGCTCACAAGAAGCCAGCGTCAACATGATCCTCTGTACGGAGTATCAACAACCTGAACGCATGTCCCGCACTTAAACTGAAAAAAGGCACAAAAACCACCGTCAAATTCACAGATAAAGTGTTCGAGGAAGTTAAAGTGGGACAGGAGTAAAGCAAGAAATTCGCAGTCGTTGAATTCAATGGGGTCCACTTCTAGCGGCAACGGGAAGACTGAGCAGGGTCATCTGCAAGCTGGACGCTCATGCAGGCAGCCGGATACCTAGTTGCTGGGGGCTAGCAATCTGGTGCATCTGAGGCGAATGTGTAGGAATTGGGAAGCGGCGATGATGGAGATGGTGAAGTATCTCTTGACGCAATCGAGACACGGCTCCGGAGCTTCCGCCGTTGTCGAGCTCAACGGTGCGAAACGCGTTGAGGTTACTGATATGATGGCAGCCAGAGGTGGGATAGTGACCACTTCCGAGGGGTCCACCCTGGCCTTCTTGGCGCCTAGACAGGGTCCAAATCTCAATGCGGCGTCGTTGCTCGCATGCGGTTTTAATTGCTGCTTGGCTCGAAGGCTGTTTGTGCGCTTACCCTCGCCAATCATCCGCCCACACTGGCCTCTCATCCGGCTACACGGCCGCAGAGGGTCTTGCACTCGCAACTGCACGCTGCCAGTCCACCCTCCCCTCGACGCGCTTGCACTCATCAGCGCCGTTCGTTAGCGTACCATTGCACCTGTTCTGATGACCGCGTCATGCAATGAAAGCGGGAGCGCCAGCCCACATCTGACATGAGAGCCTCGAAGCAGGCGCGTGCTAGGGAGATTGCTGAGGTTTAAGAGGCGGTCAGGTGCTAACACCGCCAGGGCCGTACCCTACTGCGAGCCGCCCCCCCAGAAGTTGCTATCGCAGCGATCTTTGGCTGCATAGCCTCTGCGGATCTTCATCTTTCCTGTCGGACTCCATGTCTAGTTTGAAACCCAAGACACGACTTCTCGACATGGAGACAGATCTCCCATGAACTCAACATTGTGCGATCCAGAGACGCGCAACGTACCCTAAACTTGAGACTTCGAGGATATGCGAAGCTCTCCCTTCCATCGTCTTGGCAATCACATGGAAGAACTTGTCAGAAGAATCCATGGCTCCTGTATCTGACTAAGGTAGACTCGTCCCCCTCTGTCACCCCACACTATAGCGGCATCGTCATGCACTCTTCTGTCAAGCACGCCTCTATGTTGTGCACCATGATGCTTAGCTCTCTACGTAGCTCTGATGAGGTCTGACAGCGGCAACCGCGCTCTCCAGCTTTACTTGGCTGTTCCTCGGTCGAGGCCGTCCTCTAACGTATGTTCTGCATGAAGACCCGGTATCTTATTTCAATTTTGCTGCGTCGTGGACTCGGTCTTGACTCCGACGTGCAGAGATAAGCTCAATTCGCAATTTACCTGCAACTTACTCCGTATTCCTGGCCAACAGAGACCCAACATTATAACCTTTGAGCAACCCCTCACTGCATCATTGCCCTTGCTTGCTTCGCGGTAATGAGGGACAGTCCTCAGGCGCGCAACTCTTTATGCAGAGAAAGGCCTCGAAGTAGCCCACCGCAATAAGGTAGAGCTCTTGCTCATCACGCACACCGCTCAGATCACAATCCTGTGCTTCCAATTTTGGCTTGCTCATCAACTCCCCGCCACTCAGCAACAAAGCAAAATGAAGGTCAGCCATTTGCCAATGGCTGCTTCCAGAGCTCAGGTAATTCGTCTTGGCGCAAATCCTGGCGCGCGCGGAGAGGGGGGTATGAGAGAAGATGATAGGAGTTAGACTCAGAGCTACCTCCAAAACCCCACTTTCCTAAAGGGCGACGATGCCGAAGTGCAGCAGGTGTGGGTGGATCCTGTTGATCGCGCGCAGAAGCGAGGAGGCAGGGATGAAGGAGGATTTCTAGCGTTCGAGCTCGGGGCGGTGAGCCCCGAAGAGAAAATCTAGGGAAAGGACCCTGAAGCCGCTCACGCCGCTTTGCACGGGCCATTATCATGAGATTTAAAGCAGGGAATTAGGTAAGCGGTCTGGTGTTCTCAGAGGGTAAACGTTCGAACTCCACTATAACGAGGAAATTACATATGTAGGTGGTCTAGGACAGTAGGTCCAGCTATACTCCGTAGGACTATCAAGGTCAGGGTTCTCTCTTTCAGCAATGCTCCACCGAACTATGGCTGTTAACAACGTTCCCTCGTGGCGAAACTGCTTCAGGTGGACCGTTTGAACTCCTTATTCTGGATCGGTCCCTTGTTTTTTTTATGGTTTTCCCGGACAGAGGTCTGCTATCTCGGTGGCGGGCTTCAATAACTGACCGTCTATTCATTGTGAAGGTCAAGGCCCATGTCGACGGCTGCGCTATCGATGAACTCCAGCATTTCCGGCATGCTCCGTATCTTTTCGCCCATTATTGGATGAGCTCGATTTCGATCAATCTTATTGATCAGGCTGTGGCCCTTTTCAGAGGTCAAATTTGACGGGGCGTCAAAGCGGTCTGTGCCAGTTACATCATGACCATGTCCATCTGGATGCAGCACTGAGGAAATGTAAGCCCGTTCGATATCATCGCTTTCATGACTGGAGCGACCGCCATGGGCGCCAATGCTTCCCAGAAGACTCTCGTCTGATGTATCAAAATAGACCGACTTTTCCGCCCGGATCGCGTCCGGTTGGGCTAACTTCAGGACTGACGACGGGGACGCAAGGACCCCAGAATTGGCGACTTTTCGTTCATTGTCAGCATGCTGTTGCTTGCCTAGATCAGAGGGTTGTGACTCCAGTGGGACGGGCGATGCTCTTGACTGCTGGTTGTGTGAAGCATTTTCAGCGACCTCCGATGGGGTAACTTCAGGATGAGATGTAGATAAAGCAGACGTCTTGCCGTGCCTATCTAGACTTGCGAAACTCCCATGAGAGCCTCCATCCAAATGCCCCACTCCGGTCTCAGATAGACGCGCCGGATGGAAACGTGACGATTGCTTCCCGTTAAGAGATAGACGAGATGCTGAATCCGTGTCTTCTGAACCATCACTGAGCTCTGGAGTAGTGACCCTCGGAACAGTGAGAAAATTACCAGCTAGAATTGGTATTGGCCGGGTCACTGGTTTTCGAATCGATTCAGCACGCTTGGCCCTCTGTGATGATTGGGAAGATAACGAGCCGTCCCGCTTCTTCATAGGCGCAATGCTGGATACTGTCGTAGCAACCGTTATAGATTTAGGAGTATCTAACACCGAGGCTATAGGAATAACCTGCTTCTCTGGTTCTGAAATGGGGGGCTTTTCGTTTACTTGCGCCTGTTCTTCTTGTGGTGTTGTAAGGGGGCTTGTATTTAGGGTAGCCGGCACCAGAGTTGTGACGGCTAGAAACTGTTCTGGCTCCACAGTAGCAGGCTTTTCATTGAGCCGTGTCTGTTCCCCTACTTGAGCCGCTATTGCTTCTTGATTCTCGGTCCTTCGACATTCGTCAGCATCATCATAAATGAAATCACTTCGCTGAAGGGGTGGTGATACTTGCCCTCTCGAAAGACTATTGAGGCTTTCAAATATTGGAGTACGGATATCTCCAATGCTAGCCGCACGTGACCTTAGGCCATCACGCACAGGAGTCTGCGGCATGGACTCCTGTAAACTCTGCTCAAACCGCTCAACCGATTTCGAAACACGTGAAAGTGAAGCTTGTCGCTCGATTCCATGCGACTCGTACAGCTCTCTCATTGGTGAACCGACAGGGCGCGATTGCACCTGTTCGGCTATCTTCGTAGAGTCACGTCTCTTCGGAGCCCATTCACTGACGCGACGAAGCGGAGCGTCGTCCTGCGTCGGGGATTGTTGGCCAGATGTCGGTATGTCCTCCCTTTCCTGTTGGAGATTGAAAATGTGATCAACCGAAGGCATTGGGCTGAGAGACGAGGAACTGTCAAAGTGACGCAAGCGAACCTCATTCACTCGAGAAGGGATGGGACTTATAGGGGTTGGAAGCTCCGCGTGCCGCAAATGCGTCCCTTCATCCAAACGTGAAGGGCCGGGATTTGCTGGAGATGGACGGTCGACGTGTCGCAAGCCAATCTTTCCATCCGAGCGAGGAGCGTCGGAGCTTGCTGCAACTATGTCATTCGCAGTCTGCAAATTGAACTTCTGATCCGACCGAGTAGAACTGAGGGGTTTTGAGGCTTGGCTGTCCACACGTCGTAAATGGATGTCTGTATCCATGGGAGCAGGACCAGGAGGTTTGGGTGCTGAAAAGTTTGTATGTCTCAAATGAACCCCTTGGCCAGGAGTAGAAGGGACAGGACTTATAGGAGGCTTGGCGTCTGCATGCCGTAGATGAACTCCTTCATTGAGCGGAGGAGCGCTTGGTTTGGGTGACAAAACTCTGCCAGGCTTGCCAACATGCCGTAAGAAGACCTGCTCTTGCAGCGACGGAGGACCGAAGAGTCTTCCCACACAGTCCGCACTTGTAGCAGGAGCATGAAGCGTACTGGAGACTCTTCGATCCGATGTTGCCAGTTCCGGTGATGGTCCTGGAGCATGTTCCTCTGCACCAAAGCTGGAATTTGGCGTAGCATACCCGCTTTGCATATCATTGTGAGAATCTTCAGATCCATGTTGCGCGTGCGCTCCCGACTCTTTTTCTGGTACTAATGGCCTCTCGACACCGTCTAGATTATCCATGTTACTCAGTGTTTCCTCCGGACTATGTTCCTTCTGCTCGCTCAACGCGCCCGACGGGACGTCATGTAGGTAAAATGGACTCCCAGAAGCATCTCGTCTCACGAAGGGATTGACTCGTGGCGAATGTTGATATACTAGGGGAAACGAAGGAACAGGCCAAGACCGACTTCCTTCTCCATCTAATTGCGGAAAACGAAGAAGGTCCTCGCTTTGTTCAGTAGAACTTTTGTGATGGGTATGGCCAACAATCCAAGACCAGCCGTAGTTGGATGGTACCAGTGTTTTTGAAATGGCAGTCCATAATGGAGTTACGGCGGCTCGTGTCTGGGAGAGAAGGGACAATGGAGAACCTGTTGAACCAGACCGTCTCAGATTGCCAGGGCATGCAGGACGACGAAGGGTCATATAGAAATAATATAAATTGACAGGGTGAGGGTGTGGCTCGTACGGCAATGCTCGACAAGCTGAGGCGTCTCGTGTAGATCTCTCTTCGCAAAGGTGGCTATATATACGGATAAAACGGATGAAAATGGAAGACTTGTGAGCAAGACAAGCGAAAATAATATGATAATTTGCAGACTGAAATTTGCCCCAGACAGTAATTTTATGAGGAAGGCGCATCGCCGCGTCCCTAAGAGCAGGAATGAAAGGGGAACCCAAGCCTTACATGGGTAGCGCCTGCTCGAAATTGTGATCTTCTGTCAAACAACATCTGGCTGTTCCAATGGTGGGAGTATATGCTTCAGTCAAATATCATCGTGCAGGCCTAGAAACGGGATCAGCAAGCGAGCAACGTCAAGGTATGTTCCATCATCTGGTAAACACAGTCCGGGCTTGCTCAGGTTGAAGTCATTCGAGAACTCGATAGCCTCCTCTACATATGCGAGATAGTTCTAGAGCAGAAGATTCACATGGGCGCCAATTCCAATTAGTGGACTTAGGATATGACCGGCCAATGAATCTGGGATTTCTACAAAGTCCGCTACTGTACAAAACAATATTACGCTATTGTTCGAATGTATTTCATTTGAGGGCCGCTTGGAGGCTCTCAAGGACCTAGGACGCAATGTTAGCCAGACCAAAGAAAGAGAAAAGAAATATGTATGGACGCGACTTGATTGCGTTGACGCAAAACATGAATCGAAACACGTACTTCGAGCTCAATGTTAGCCTCTGCTTTATCTTGTTCGCTACCACTGCCGCTTGCAATTTTCTGGGCCTCGGATATCTGGTTTCGTACAGCCTATTATCGAATAGTGAGCCTTGGACGCGCACTCATTGTATCTGCATATCTTACTTCTGCGTTGAAGTCTTCTAGAGGGAAGCCCTCGACCGCATTTATGCTGAGCTGAGAGCCAGGCTGAACAACGGCAAAGCCGCCGGAGAGGAAAAATTGTTTGCTTCCACCTGCTTCTTCAATAACTTCCACAAGTCCCGGCTTCAATTGTTCGATGGAGGGTACGTGGTTGGCAAGGACACCCATCTCGCCAGATTCAGCGGGGATGTTTACTTGTATGCTGGTCGAACTCTTGCGTCAGTACGCCAAGCAAAGGCGATAAATATGAAAGACACGAAGAAGGATTCAGTTCCATACACATCGGTAGATTTGTAGATAGACTGTTAATTATTCAATTAGCTTGTGAGACGAAGAAACATCCGAAGCTTTAAGAGGGCGATTTCAATTGGGGTTTCGTACCTGGTGAGGCAGAGCAAGAGACAACTTGATCTTGTCCGAAGCGACATCCGCGTAACCCCTTCGCAGTAGTGGTGCACGGAGCGTAGCAGGACGAGCTCGAAGAGCTGCCCTAGCAAGACGGAGCGAACTCATAATCTCGAATTGGAATGAACGAGGCCTAATTGACAAAGGCGATCTCGTTTGTCAGGTCTTTGAAAGCTACTTAGATTAGATGCTGAAGTTTGAGGTCCCTTAGCTCCCGAACAGAGGCAGCTAACAGAGGCAGCTCTGAACACGTGATCTATCCACTCCCACCACCACCTAGGTAGCCTGCGGAGCAATGCATTCTATACCCTGAAAAAAATATTTCTATCTGAATTCAATCTGCTGTGGCTTTGACGTCCACAGTCTCCAGTGGAAATTTGTGGAAATACTCTAAAACGAGGCAGCGATGCTCAAAAGTGCGGTCTCACTGATTTACTTTTTTTTCAACTCTTGGCCAAAACAGCTTGGTGCAGCATACGCAGAGACAAGTGCAAGGTGGCGTCTGGTTCGGGATTTGGTTTGGTAATTGAGGCATTTAATTGATGTGGATCCATAGCTCTACTGGGCGACACACATGTATGTCGCTATGTATCATCTACTGTACGTTCCAAAGCATAAGGCGCATTGGGGTAACAAGCCAAGGTCACTCGGGCAATCAATGCTTCACTTGGCGTTCGCGCGCATTGCACGACCAGACCGCTGGATGCAGCGCAGCAAACGAGCAACTCCGCACGGTGCGCACTGACAATTATCATTCAATCACGAATAATAAAACGCGTGGAAACCAATGGCAAGCCTCCCGACTCATTGGTGGTAATAAGGACGATTTTCGGCGGACTGCGACGCTAAACAGAATGGACTTGTGGGACTAATTAATTGGGCTTGCTAAGCAAAAGCCGAATCAGAGCGAGCCAAAATGCTGATAATTGCACTGTTGGATGACGATCACATCAGCGTCGGAGTGTAGTAGCCGAGAAGACTTCGTATGGCTGACAAGAATTGCGAGTCTGAGAGATGATGAGAGCACCAGGGTATGCCAAGTGGCGGTGCTGGTTGCAAATCGGTGGAGGGTTGCGGGTAAGGCCGTAACCGGGTAATTTGTCCGTGATAGGCCACGGCGAAATTGGGTGAAACGATTAGTTAATAGGAAGCATTTGGAAATTCCATAATCGAACATTGGCACCATTGGCATTGTTATATGTCCGCATTTCGTGTTTCCAAGCCCTCCGTGCTTCGTAGCGTGTGAGTAAGATTTGGAACAGTACGTCGTAGGATTACCAAGGTCTTGGTTGGAGTGGATGGATGAAGACGTCATCGGTCATGTTGCTCTGCCAAGGCGTCGCCATTCCGCACTTCCCGTTTCGGCCTTATGGAGGCGGTGGCAGCGAGAGGATTGCAACGGATGCTGGGGTGCTGGGCAGCTGTCGAGAGAAGCTTTCTGCCGCGCTGACTGACAGGCGGACGGCCCCTCTCGTCCAGTGTAGGCAATGTAGGTATCCCCTGTGGTTACCGTAGGTACCTAAGGTAGAGGGCAACGCGTGAAAGGAAGGCACCCACGCACCTAGGTACGCACCCACGCATCCACGCACATCACGACTTGGCGCATGCAGCGGGCAGAGGAGGCAGCTAGAGCGAGAGCAGCGGCCAGTGGTGCCGAGCGCCGGCGCGAGCGAGCGAGCTGCGAGCAAACGTGAACATCGGTGCATCGTCAGCCCTGATCCCGGCCCTCGTCGTGGGTGCAGGTTACATGCAAAATTGTGCTCCGGCTTGACCCACTTTTTGCCGAAGCGCTTCTGGCGGTCTCCAAGACTCCCACCATCATCTCCCGCACACCTCTTCTTCCAGCTCCATCCACGGCCTGTCCATCTCACACACCTCACGCTGCTTCTCTCCACTCGAGCAATTGCCGTGCCATCACCTGTCGACAGCTGTCTCCTTCTCCGACGCAATCGACACGAAACATCGGACTGCGCCCGACCGAGTACTGATATAGCAACCTCCGCCACAAGACATCCATCCACCACCTCGGACAGACAGACAGCTAAGAAGGCTCTGAATAAGCTCCGTCAACGAACACGGTTTTACCATGGCCTGGTTAAAACTATAATTTACCCGTCCCTCGGGACTTTCCTCAACTGTCATATCAGCAAGCAGTATGCATTTGTGAAACGCCTATTCACTTGTCAAGATGACGCTCACGACTGTATCAGGTCATTTGCATTCGACGGTTTTCTCCCAGAAATACCTCGGCTGCCTCTGACGCTGTGCATCTTGCTTTCATAAACCCATTTCTCCGACCATTTCTTGCGTTCGTGACACCCATCTTAACTTCTCTAGCGAGCTGAGTGCGACTTTTCGATTCAATAACCGAGACCTTTGCTATGGATAATCGGTACGTCGATCGTGCGATGCGGACCTTACAAAACGCGCAACAGGCCAACCGAGCGCCAACGGCGACCAACATGGCTCCTCTAGAAGACGAGATAGCTCAAGAAGCGGATGAACCTCCTGACGAACAACATCATCTTCTTCAGCCACCGACGACCCTCAAACTGCCGTCTCCTACCTGTGCTACTTTTGGGAAAACTGGATTTCCCTCCTGCCAGCGTCGGGAATCTCTGTTGACTCAGGCTCTTCATTTCAAGGAACCCGAAACTGTTGCTCCTCAAGCACATCACGCATCCAATCGTCCATTATCCCGAGCACCCACGAGCTGTTCTGCCAGCACCACTTCAACTGCTGAACTTACGAGCGATGACGGGCTGACTAGCCCTGGCATTCGAACCAATTCACCTAGCCCGCCATTACCCGCCACTTCTACCTACGCCTTACCACGTTTACAATCAAAGTATACCGACCATGAGCTTCATACTCCTTCTGCGCCCGCTAATGATGCCACTTCAATGTCTTCTGAACCTACCAACCCTCCAACGGAAAGCGCGGTCGAGGCGACACTCGGGAGAAAACGATGTATCAAGTTTGCATGCGGACGGAGGGAATCCAATGGCCAGTCTCCGCCTCAAAAGCCTGCAGATGAGGAACCACAACCACGTCCTGAAAGACGACGCATGCTAAGATTTATGTGTCCGAGGAGGAACAGCCCCAGCAGCGATGTCACTACTCAAGACAAGCCCATAGAGAGGCAACCTACTGTCCAACCGCCCGTCGTCGTTGCTGACAGCCCAAGACGAAGTCCAGTCAGACCTCACCGTGACTCCGACGCCACTCTCAAGAATGAATCACCTCGGGCCACAAAAAAGAGTGCTCCTGTGACAATGGGCAGAAAGAAGTATGGGTACGATCGTGACCTTGGACACACAAGTGCAACCCGCTTTCACGAGTTTGCGAGCTCAGAAGAGGAGATTGATGACTGGGTGCAAGAGTCGACATGTCACAGAAGTCGGTTGACTGTGAATGACACGCTCGGAAAGGAGAATATTATCCGGCAACTCGGTAAGGAGGCTGAGGAGGAAGAGGAGGCCCTCGATGATGAAGACGTAATTGACAATGATCCTCAAAACGAAGATGAGGACGAGGACCAGGAAGACGACGAAGATGACGAGGATGAGGATGCGCTGAGCGAGCGCCAAAGTGGCTCTACATCGGAGGCCGAGGAAGAAGATGAAGCTGAGGTTGAGGAACGAGTTGCGTCAGATGATGGATTCCAAACGGATGATGAAAATGGATTCGCAAGTACAGACGATGAGAGCGACGCTAATTCTGACTACCAATGGTGGGCTCCTGGTGGCTCGACCGCTGCCACGTCGACGGAACATTTCGAACACATACGGCCCTTGGCTCATCGCAATGCTTCTAACTCGTCAATTGGCTCTATTGGGAGCGGCCATGATCACCATCGTCCTTCTTATCCGAACAAACTTCGCCGTCGGTCTCATAGCAAGACCGACCCTGTGGACATCGGAGCCAATGCTCCTCTTGACTTGCCCGATAGCACGGACTTCGTGTGTGGTACCTTGGACGAGGACCGCCCATTGGAGGAGGCATATTTGTCTTGCATGGAGCAACGCAAGGCTGCCAAGCATAAAGCTATTCCTCAGGACATTGATCCCAGCTTCCCCACCTCTGACCCTGAACTCGACGAGGAGGACGAAGAGGAAGATGACAACCAAGCTCCTGAAGACGGCGATTATCCTCTGTCTACAGGTCATATCGAAATTCCTGAGGCAGAAGCTCGTGGTCGTTCCGTTTCCGAGTGGAGAAAAACATCTTCCCGAGCTTCGCCCCCCGTCGTCAAGCACCCCTCTCCTCCCAAACGATCCACAGCGCGGAGTCCACCGCCACCAGTTAAGCACACTGTCCACCGTTCTCCCCCGCCACCGAAGCGCTGCGCCCCTCGATCTCCTCCCCCAGCTCGTCGTTTATTCGCGCAGTCGCCTAAACGCTTACGCTCACCGCCACCTGCCCGACGGCTGAGATCTCCACCCCCGAGTCGGCGCAATTCATTTGACAGGCCTAATTTCCCGAAGCTCGAGACCGATCACATGCGACTCGCCCAACGGCCACAGCTTATCCACACCGCATCCCTCCCGCATACTCCCGGCCAAGCCGCCAAAGGCCTCGCCACCTACAGCGACGACGGCTCCGACGAAGAGGCGCCTCCGACCGCGACCCGTTCGCGCGGAGCCATCGACATCGTCAAGGGCTTGGAAAAGAAACGCCAGCTTCGCAAGGAGAAGCTCTACCAGAAGTACTGCAGCCGCGCCGGCAAAGACAAAGAACGCAAGCCCAAGCCCGGCATCGGGTGCGAGCGTATGCGACAGCTCGGCCTGGAAGCTGCACGCTACAAGGGTAAACGCAGCGAGTCGCAGCAAGAGCAGAAGGAGCCCCACATGCTCTCGCTGTAAGGAATTTCAATAAATTGCAGCAAGTCGACTCGAAAACCGTATTAGGAACATTTTTTTTTTTTGGGTTGAGGATCCCACCGGGTAAATTGCTTTCGGGGGTTTCCGTGCGACGGCGGCGGAACGGCTATCCTTTCGAGCGCTTTTTTACTTTACCATCCCACCTCTACGACGCATATTACACACGTCCGCTTCGATCGGATTTTTGGGTGTCTTTGGGCCTTTTTCTGCAATCTGACCCCTCACACGGCCTTGCCCAGATCCTGCAACCATCACTACAACACACATGTCTACGACATTCCGTTCGTTTTCTCGGCGGCGGTACCATTCTTCTTGTACATGATGACCTTCTTGTTCTGTTTACCCCTCATACAAGCGCGCATCTGTCACGAATTCATGAAACAGCGCATACCATCGCATCATCATTGATTATTTTTGCCGCCTGATTTTTTTTAGCAACAAGTTGTTCGTTCTGAGCGGCTCTTTTGTCATTCTTGGTTTTTGGCTCCTTTTGTGCAGAGTTGAGGCGCACTAGAAAGCATTGCATGATATCGGCATTTTGGGTGGTACCATTCGGGTGCAGAAAGGCTTCTTTGGATAGGGTCAGGGTTGGGGGGACACAGTATATTTCTGGCAGATACAATAGGTTGCTCTTATGGGAGGTGGTCGTGCGAGAGCCAGTGGATATCACAATATGTTAATAGTGGAATACCATTTTCATAAAAACAGTTTTCTGCCTTGAGCTGCTGAACCGTCGAATCTCAACCTGAGAGTTGTAGCCTGCCAATTTCCAGCTTCCCCAGGAACCCATCACTAAAATGGCACAGTCTGCATCTGTTTTGGAGCCCATGACACTACAAGCAAACCACGTACCCCGAAGGACACAACTACAAAAAGTCACTCGCCTTCTTCCTCCCCCCAGCCCCAGGCACCAAACCCCTCCGACTCGGATGCACAAAGTCCTCTCCATCCGGCTCCTTCCCCTTTTTCGGCATCGGCCCTGGCTCCGTCTCCCTCACAGCCCCCCGTTTCTTCGGTGGCGGTGGCGCCGGCGAGCGCGACGACGACGTCACCGACGAACTTGAATTCCTCCTCGTCTTCCTCGGCACCGGACTCGGGCTCGGCTTCCTCCCCGACCGTCCATTCGCAGCGCGGCGACGAGCAGCAGCAGCAGCAGCAGCAGGCGGCGAGCTCGCAGTCCCCCTTCCCTTTCCCCTACCCCCCTTCCTCCTCGGCGGCGAACGCGAGCGCGATGCTGAGAGACTTGGGCTCGGACTCGGACTCGGCTTGCGCCCAGACCGGCCATCAGGTCGCGCCCCGCGACGAGGCGGCAGCGGCGAGCGCGAAGAGGGAGGCGAGCTCGAGTTTCTTCGCCTCTGGCGACGGCGCGGAGGCGAGCGCGAGGGGGATGGGCTCGGACGCGGTCGCTGGCGTCGCCCGGCGCGTGCATCGGGTTGAGCACGACGCGGTGGTGGGGGAGACCGCGAGCGTGAGCGCGAGCGAGAGGTCGAGTACGAGGGCTGTCGGCGGCGACGGGATGGTGGTGGGGAGGACGAGGAGCGCGAGCGCGAGCGTGAGGAGGAGGGGCGCGGTTGTTGGCGGCGGCGGGGAGGCGGAGTGCGGGAGCGAGAGCTGGAGGAGCTGCGGCTGCGGCTGCGACCGCGACGAGGCTCTGAAGGTTTGCCGCGACGTGCTGGGGAGACGGAGCGAGAGTAGCTGTGGCCACGAGTGCGGTTGGTGCGTCGAGGTGGAGTACGTGAGGGCGAGCGTGAGTAGCTTCGGCCGCGGTTGGTGCGTCTTGGAGGGGTGCGAGAGGAAGAGCGAGAGCGAGATGAGTAGGAGGAATAAGACGAGTACGAGCTCACGCTCTCTCCGTCAGAGTCTTCTTTTTCTGGTAAGGCAGGGACTGCTGGTTTTGGTATGTTCTTGAGGTATTCACGCATTCCTTCGGTAACCGCACCCATGCCAATGGCAGTGAAGAAGTTGATGGAGAAACGAGTGTTTCGAGGATCGTCCGTTGGGAAGATGCCTCCCAAGCTTGGTTGCAATAGTGGATCTTTCAATTTGTCGGCTAAGCCACGCATGCCTAGTGCCTGGCTCAAATCTTCGAAGAGGATCTTGATAAAGATTCTGCTACTCGCCGTCGTCTCTTCTTCGTTAAGATGGACCGCGGAAATAACGTGCCAGCCAATTGCACTAGAGGCCAGTAGATGACCAAAGAATTGAGCGATGATGCGAAGGCGATTAGTCTCGTATCTGTGAATAGAGTCATAATACTTCACAAAGCCTTCTTCAAACAAGTCGTTCCAAAGGCGATTGAGTTTGCAGAAACGCTCTCCAATGAGGCCGTAGAACTTGTCATATGTCCTCTCTTGAGATGCACACTCTACAATCATTGAGACCAATTCATATTCCTGTCCCACGGGTAGGTTGATCTTCATCAACTTGTGACAGCACTCTTCGAATTGTCCACTGGATTTGATAGTAAGATAAATTGTCCGTCTCAGGTTCACCAATTGCGTGTTGGACTCGTCCTTGATCTCCATGGCATGTTCTTCTTTCGCCTCTTCGTCATCTGAACTTTCGTCCGTCTCGTCTTCGTCTTCGTCACCGCTGCCATCAGCTTCACCTAAGATTTCGGCCCGTAATTTTTTGTAAGCTTCTTCGTTCTCTTCCCAATTTGGATCAAATTTGAAGATGTTCAACCCGTCTTGGACCTCCAAATCTTCGTCCAAAGAGACTTGATGCGTGATTTGGTCTTCTTCCTCCACCAAGTCCAGCTCCTCCTTGATGGCAGGATTATCCTTGTAGCGATCCTTACGAACTTGGAACAGTACCTCGACCATGTACTGAGTTCGTTTGTCGATGTCGGCTTCGTGTAAAATGTTCCTAAATTGGTCATAAATAACCATAGCAATCTGCCCAGCAAATTCTTCCAAATGTTGCCCGACTTCACGGGTTAGACCGACAGCGATCTCGACACTGTCGTCAGTGGGCTTATTCAGCAAAAGCAAGAGTACCTGAGCCACAAGCATTTCATTGACAACTTGCTGGTTGACCAGGTGTGCAATAAAGGTCGTCGACGATAAGCACACAGCTTTGTCATTCCTCTTGAACGCTTTCCTGAATTGGACAAGAAGTCTCTTGACAAGAAGCTCGCCGACCTGAGGAAGCTTCGTGTTCACGATAGCGACAGTCGCAGCATATATAGGAGTGAAGGGTAAACTGGCCGCTTGTGCTTTCATGATGCTTCGGCAAAACAAGCCCCGCCCTCTCACCAGATTTTCTCCAAACAACTCCGGTACAATGTGCTTGATGTTGGAGACGTTGACTTTATTGATAAGACCGTTGATACTCTTCTTCAGTGCTTCCCACGCCATCCGTTGGTACTCCTTACTCGTCTTGTCCGTGATTTGTGCTTGCAAGGCCCTCAATCTCGCCGGCGGTATGTACGTTCCTCCCGACCGCATATTGAGCAGCTTCTCGTACTCCGCTTTGGCTGCCGCTTGTTTCTCTTCCTCGGTGAGAGGCTTGGTAGCAGTGGCACCTTCCTCCTTCATCCGGATGTCAAACTGACGTTGTCGCTCGACTGCCCGACGACGGTCGACATCTCGTGGGAGAGGAACTCCACCTCCATCTGGACTGTGAGGCTCAGATCGGCGACGGCCAGCGTTGCGTCGCAGCGGCACTCCATCTCCGTCTGGGCTGCGCGAGTATGAGCGCCGCCTCGGAGGAGACGGGCGACGCTGCGGTGGCGGCGACCGTGAGGGAGGTGATCGCTTCCGCCGTTCTGACGCAGTTTTGGGCGCAGCATCGGCTGGCTCAGGCGTAGGTAGCCTGACTGCAGAGAGGACTTCCATGTTTGTGCAGTTGTCGAAGC
The DNA here is from genome assembly GCA_021030935.1 of Astrothelium subdiscretum. NCBI lineage: Eukaryota > Fungi > Ascomycota > Dothideomycetes > Trypetheliales > Trypetheliaceae > Astrothelium > Astrothelium subdiscretum. Next base: position 123,372 of record JAGFMW010000060.1, on the reverse strand, counting down.
TACAAGAGGCGGTGGTGGTCAGGAAGATTGGTGGCTAGAAAGTTTGGCAGAATTCAGAAGCTAGACTAGACTAGCCAAAAACAGGTTAGGCTGCCTCTCACCTGGGACGGGACAACTTTGGGAAACTTGAGATGCACGAGCTCTCCAAGTGTCTTGTCCTGAGTACGGCTCTCAATCTACCTTTGCGTTGGACAAGATGGTCGGTCAGCCTTCGTGGGTCATTGAAATCAATCGCTAACTCGAATCCAGCTCGACCGTCTCGTAGGCCTGGCAATGCTCGCAGTCGCCTGCACTGTCTTCCTCTACTACACAATATGGACCATCCTAATGGTAATTAAACTGCCTTTTCCGCAATTTTTGCCTTTGATATACTGGTTCAAGCTAAGACATGGTGTAGCCTTTTGTTGACGACGACCATCTCCTTCACTCCTTTTTCCCTCCTCGAGTATGGGCCATACGCATCCCGGTCATCCTCATTCTTCTTGGCACCGCTGTCGTAGGCAGCTTTCTAAGCGTTGTCATGATACAAAGCAACAGAAAGAAGGCGGCAAAAGCAAAAGCGGCAAAGAAGGCGTGACCTTGACGATTATCCGGAAATCGCGACTGGAAGCGACTTGAGGCGACTTCTTTCATGCCACCTTATCAGCGTTTGGTGCCTTTTCCTGGCGTCGAGGCAGACATGGCGGACGTCCACGGCTAGATTCCAGGCGTCAAGGCGCACTGGTCATATGCGTGGACCTATCACCAATTGATACTCAAATAGCTTCATGAAAAAGTGATTGGAATTTCACCATGATACCATGGTATACGCTACTACGAGCGTATCTAATTTATTCCTGCAATTTAACACACCATATCATCGATTCAATCCTTTGTGCTCGTTGATTCCGCGACCCTCATATAATAATGCGAACCACCCTGCCAATAAACCAGTCTCATGCCTTTCCCCCCATCAGGATCCTCCATAACGCCGGCAAATGCGTTCGTAAATCAATACGGGCTGGGAATTCGAGTTATAGTGCTATCTGTGTTAGGCTTGCCAGGGACTGTCAATCCGTCTCGATCTCGCTGATTGCAGGTATTGTGTCGTTCAGAGTTGAAATAGATTCACATTATCTATCAAGACCGTCAGTAAAAATCTGATAGTTGTGCCAGGTCTACACACATTGCAATCATCACTGATGACAATTGGACCAGCACCAGGTCCATCGTCTCCATCGTCGCCACCACCACCTTCACCTTCTTGTCGCTGCCGGAGCCGTCGAGCTAAATGCGCTAGCATAGAGCGCTTTAAATCCCGCTCATCAGCTAAAGCCACTTGGCCCAGAGACTATGGGGCTACAAGGAAGAGTAGGTCGCGTACCGTAATATAGACGTCCTGGTTGCCTCCCCTACGCTCTACGTCGTTCTGGGACGTGATTTCGTATTCTTGATTCATTCTCTTCCTGCTGCTCAGTCCATTTGGAGCAATCTCAGGTTCGTCATCGTCATCATCCGCTCCATTTCCCTGTGTGGTTTGACCAGACACGGCTGGCTGAGATGTCGTATTGTCCGGTGATCGAGCAGTCTGACTCGGGCGCGGGCGCCTACGAGCAAAACTTATGGATGAAAATGTTGAAGCATCCGATGCCGATACTCCGACACCCTTACGTGCGTTCTCCCGAGCGTGAGCGTCTGGAGAGAAGATTTTGACGGTGTGATCAATGCCTGAAACAGCTAACGTTGGCTCGTATGGATGGCCTATCAGAAATGTCAGTGAAACAGCAAGCAGGGAAATCTGGTGCTTGATGCATACCCTGGACAACATTAACGACTTCGCCATCGCCTTCCAGTATGTTTACCAGCTGCGCGGTCTTCTTGTCCCAAATGAAGACGTGACCACTGTCGCTTCCACTGACGACGTACTCATCCTGCAGACCAAAGAAGTTTACGTCCTTGACGGTCCGGACATTGCAATGTCCCCTGTAGACACGGGTATGAGGGTAGCAGGGCACATCTTGCTCGACCTTCTCCCGCATTGCTCGCCTGTTGAATGCTGAACGCCGCAGGAACGGACCGCTGGAGAAGATATTACCCAAGCGGCCAGAAGCCTCTTCGTCTTCTTCATCTTCGTCATCGCTGTCTTCGTCAGCTTCGGATGTGCCGTCGTCTACATCTTCATCTTCCATGTCTTCATCCTCATCACCATCCGCATCTTCGCTAGGTCTGGGAGGATCAAAGCCCCTGGTTTCGGAGGTCTCGCTGTTTTCGCCGTCGGCATCCTCTGCGGAAGGCTGTAGATCCTGTATCAACTCCTCCTTTAAGGCCTCTCCTGCGGCTTCCAGGGGTAGAGGTACAGTCGATGGATCACTCTGGCCAGCTGACGTCCTTGTTACTTCAATAGACTGCACCAGCTCCTCGGGAGCATCTCCATCAATATTCTCACTCATCCGTTGCAAGCTCTCTTCGTCCGCTTTAATGCCAGAGTCCGGTCTGCCTAAGCCTCCGAATGCCCGGTCCACAAAGGCAAAGTTGACTCCCTCCGCAGCATTCATGAGGACGCCACGTGCGACTTTCAGTCCCCAGAATTTCAAGGCCGTGCGTCTGTCTTGAGCTGCTGGTTTTCCTAGTGTCTGTTCTTCAGACGTCGAAGGAGATCGTACTGCACTAGATAGGTCTTCAAAAGGGATTTTCACGACCTGTGCGAAAGCAGTAACAGCGGCGTCCTCTGATTCGAAGAGGACCCGGTTCTCGTCCACTTCAAACCGGGAAGTGTCTACGGCCAGGACTGGTCGCTTGCTAGACAGGCCCCGGAGATAGGGGATGAGCACCTCATCGATGGCATCAACAGTGGCATCTTCCGCAACTGGATACCGAGGTCCAGGATTCTTATTCAAGCGGTAAGCCGGCGCTTCCGTCACCGAAAAGCCACGCAAGAGACCACCAACTCCACTCTCGAGCCAAAGCAAGATTGCTCTGAGGAAGTCGTATCCGAATTGCTCGCGACTCGTAACAATTGCGCCCTCGCCAGGAGCCGGCCGTACCTGGCTAAAGTGTTGGAAAGCCAGAGTCTGTTGACCACCTGCAACCTGAACCCGGCCTCCGAGTACCCTACTGAGGGTTCCCGCAGCTTGTATGAAGCGCCATGCTGAAGCACGATTACGTTGCAGCGTTTTCTGGAAGCGGACATCCAGTTCGTGAGGGTTCAGCGGATATCGCCAAGCCTTCATAATCTCATCCATATCTGGCAGGAGCGATGCTGCATGTCCAAGAGCAGATGAGAACGAGCTAGCGTGCCCGGTCGGGTCTATAGCAGACGATTCCTTTGCGTCGGAGAGCGAGAAGAGAGTTTTGCGGATATTTACCGTGCCCTTGGCAATGCGGAAGCTTTCTCGCTGGGCCTGTGGCAGGAGAGCCGTCCTAGCCTCTGTATCCGGACTTCGAGCTCGAGGCGATTCAATGGGTATCTCTTCGCTTTGACCATTGCCATACTGTACCCGAAGAGCCATTAAGCTAGGATCTTCGTCACCATCAGTGGGTTCGACGCGTGCTTGTGAACTTGCTCTTGCTGCACCTTCTTGAGATGTGGCAGATCCAGGTTTGCTCTTTCTCTTCCTGGGCTTCGATTCCTTTGATTTCACAGCGTGATCACCACGGAGTCCGATCTGGTCTTTTTCTTCCTCAGCATCTGCACTCCGTACCAAATCAAAGCTATAAATCCAATCGCCAGACCAACTAGCAATTAATTCGTTTGGATTAGCATCGCTGATTTTGCAGGCCGTAATGTGTCCATTATCTAGCTTCTTCATTTTCTTTTGCCCGTTCGGAGCGAATTTCCGTACACACTGAGTTGCTCGGCCCATTAGCTCGTCCTGTTGGTCCGATCGGCTCGACGCTGGGGAGAGTCCCCCACCCATCTCCTTCAAACGATCGCGTCCAAGCATGCGTCGGTCATGAAGGAAGCAGTGTAGGTGTGCGCCTCCAAGGGCAATGTAGTGGGGTTGACTGGGCGAACATGATATTGTATTGAGGTCCAGGTCGTATTTCTTATAGGAGATGAGTGGAGGCGGTACATTATCAGAATCTGAGGACCCTCCAAACCCTCTTCCAAGTCGTGGCGGTGGATAAGCTGAAGAAGGTAATCTGAGATCCCACTGGCGTACCTCGCCATCCTCGGAGCAGGTGAGAAACAGATGCGGTGAAGATTCCGTCACAATGCGCTTGACTCTGTCCCCATGCGACCTATACACCCTAGCATTGGTATCTCCCTCGCTGAGGTACCGAACGCCGTGGAGGTAATTATTCCGTCCTCTACGTCGTCCAGCAGCAGCCAGTTGTGATCGGGTCGTCGAGGTCGCTGTTTGTCCAGAATATTCGATGTCAAAGATACGCACTTCAGCATCACCCGCAGCTGTAACTAGGGTCCGATCATTGGTGTGGGGCATAAACTTGACGGAGAAGATGTTGGCTGTGTGACCTGTCGAGACAGCAGTGGTAAGGCTGAATTGATTCGAAGAGTCCTCGGGTTGGTAGGCATGAATGTTGACAAACTGGTCGTCGGATCCACTGGCGAGAAGCTTTCCCGTCTTTGACCAGCTATAACATGTCATTAGCTACCAGCGTCCACAAGTTGCGTCGAGCTTCAAAGGGACAGAGCACACCTTAATGCATTGACACATCCCGAGTGTCCGTTGAGTTCGTTCACAATGTCCAAATCATTGATCCATCGTCGATCGCCATATATGCCTCGAATCTGGGAGTACTGCCTTGTCGAAGTCCCAAGCTCACGTTTCAACAAACGGTCGTTCAAAGGGAACTTCATGGCGGCAGATCTTCATTGCAAGAGCCGAGTAAAGCCAGATTCAGTGTCGACTTGGACGTAGGGTGTTGTGGTAAGGTTGAAAATTGAAAGAGGCTGATGTTGAAAGTACTGTGGGGAGCAGGCAAGCTTGTGATGTTGGATTAGCACATTAGGTACCTTGGTGGAGTTATGTCATGGGTCCGGGTTACCGAAAGCGAGGCGAGTTCCATGGAAGCTCCCACCTCCGAGTGGACCGACCAACTTTATCCAATTTCGTCGGCTACCTTACAGGCGCAAGCTGCTATCCTATTCTCTAATCTACTGGGCACATTCAAGTGCTGTCTTGTGTATCATTCATGGATCGTTAGCACGAGCTTGAATCTGCGCAAGATCATGGTACATTGCATTCATTGAAATCGTATGAATTATTGACAGCTGTCGCTCTTCTCGAGCTTATGTCGCCAGCAACGCCGAGCCTGATGCACATAGGGTTGGACAGCCACTGCCAATGGATGAAGAACGCTCAGAAATGCCAAAAAGCAGAAGAGGCCTCCCATGATCCAGCCCCAAGGAAGACCTTCATGAGTTTGTCCATTGAAATAGCCATGCCAAATCCAAGCCAGCACCTCCATAGATGTACACCTCAAAGAACTCAAACGGGGGACCCGTCATTACCTGATGACGCCCTCCCGGCCAAGTCCCCCCACCGTACCACTTGTTGCTCCATCGTCTTTTGACTCTTTTCTCTTGAATGCATCCCAGAACCGCAACGTCTCGTCTCCGGCGCCTGTCACAATGACCTTGCCGTCAGGTCTCATGGCGAGGTAGAGCACACGGTAGGTATGTCCCGTAAGACAGGCCACCTGCTGCATGCTCGGATATTTCCACACCACAATCTGGTTTTGGGAGTATCCATGCGTCGAAACAAGTTCGTTGGAGTTTTTGCTCCACGCGAGATTGCACACCTGACTACCGGTATCCACAGTTCGTAGGAGGTAGGGATTCGAGGGTGCTGTTGATGCCGTGAGTGAAGGATCATTCGACGCAGAAAATGTGGATGGGAACGTCGCGGATGATGAGTACGTCGCTGCAGCCGCCGCGGCCGAAGACGCAGCCGGAGCGATCGTATTCCAGAAACATATTCGGCGATCCGCAGTTCCACCCCCGGAAGCGAGGAGGCCCCGCTGGTGTGGGCTCCAAGCGATTGCCTTCACGGCTGCACTGTGCTCGCTCCACTTGTGCAACGGCTCTGCCCCAAGCTTATCCCAAACAAACAGCTTGTTATCATTACCACCGCTCGCGAGCTGTCCGTCATCGCTGTTCCATTTCAGACCACACACTTCTTGCTTATGGCCAACCAGCCTGCGCATCCACTGATCCGGTTGCCGTACGTCACGGTGGTAAATTAATCGGTCACGAGATCCGGAGGTGAGGATATGTTCATTCCATGCTAGCGCACCCACGCGTGCAGTGTGACCGGTCATTGTACGTAATCGCCGCGGTTGCACAACGTCCCAGATCTGAACGAGTCCCCTAGACGTCCCAACAGCAAGATGTGAGCCCTGTTTAAGCGCTATTAGAACCGATCCAGCTCTAGGAATTCAAATACTGAGTACTTACCCTTTGGATCCAATTCACACTCGTGACCGTATCGTCATGGTCAAGATCCAGCAATTTCGTCACTCGTCCGCTCTCTGAATTCCACATATAGACACACGCGCCCAAACCCACTGCCAGTATATTTTGACTTCCCCAGTCTACTAGGTTGAGATAAAAGTCGTCTGCTAAATCCGGTGCATCAAGGACTTTGTAAGGGACTTTTGGTACTGCTCTCGGTGACTTTCGGGGACTGAGCAACATCTGCTGACTATTCAGTTTGACTGGAGACAAGCTATAGAGTTCCGAACGAGCGTCGAGGTTTGGCCCATGTCGCGAATGAGGCGTCCTGGATGGCGTCCAATGCCCCGAGAGGCTTTGATGCCGAGATGCTGAGAAGGTAAAGAGGTTTTTGTGAGGTGTGGAGGGTGTAAGATTTGGAGGTGGAAGGCCATTCGACGAGCTATCGCGGTCTGTTGGTGAGAGATTTTGTGGAACAGCCTGGGGGACAGACGAATCAAACATCTCTGATCTCAACACATTTGAGAATGTACGATTGGCTTCCTCGGCTATCATAGATTAGTAAAGGCGGCGTACTACCAGGTCTGATCAACTCACTGCGCTGAAAGTGCAACTCATGATTCGGTGTCCTTCTCGAAGATTTCGAGGGCGTCGCAGGCGAGCCATCCTCATGCATCAGACTAAAGCTTGCCTGTAGATCCTGCCCGGTCCTGTTTGGTATGAAGCGATCACCGTATACCCTCTGCCGCTTCCTACTTGGACTTGCAGTTGGCGTCTGCTCTCTTCTTTTACCGGCATCCTCATGAGGTCGGAGTGCCTTGGTCAAAGCAATGGGATCAACTGCTTCTGAGCCTCTCCCGTTAACGTTCCTTCCATTATCACTGAGATGTCGTTTGCCTTTTGCGGTGGGAGGAGTCTTCGACTCGGGAGGTGAGATGAGGGTAGGAGTGTGTGCATCTCTCGTCCGCTCCCGGTTTGTAATATCTGAGAATCCAGAGGTTTCTTCCGGAGGAGCCATGGCCAAGGGAGTGAAGGTTCGAATTTGAGTGAATTGTCGTGAGCAGAAGGCCTCGGTCGAGCGACAATGTAGGCGTCGGTGAGCCTTTGTTCAAGGCCAAAATGAGCGAAGGAGGTCCGCCGATCGGTCTTTTCGTTGCGCAGCCTCAGGTCTGGATTGAACCTATTCCCCAATCGCCCCCTTTGGAGGAGCGCAACCCTCCTGAGACCAGTAGGCAGAGACTTGTGCGGTTGAGCATCCAGTAGTCTTGGATTGCGAAGACGGCGATCTCGATCAGCGAGGGACAGTAGTAATAGGCCTGGAGGTGAAGATTGTAAACGCGGAGTGAGTGCGACGCAATACTGGGGTTGATGAAGGGGATCTCCAGGTTCTCTTGCGTTCGGGGCCGTAGACGAGGACAAAAGTCTTGGCCACGCTAGTCCCGACTGAGACCGAAAGTCAACACCACGATATTGTCACAGCCATCACTACGTTGAATCCGACGGGAAGGACAAAAGGAAAAGACAGGCAACGCTGTTACAGAAGACACCACATTTCTGCCTGGCGTGCCACGAGCAGCGAGCGTGTCATGATGTTGAGCACGATGAATATCTAGATCTAGGAGGACGCGCTACAGGCCAAGTGGCCATCCTAAACCGGTAACTATCAAAACATGTACTGCGAATCGTGGGAAAAGTTCTGGTTGCGGCGTTTGGGTCTGGGACAGACGTGATGAAACGTCAACACGACCGTTTTCTCTTCCATCGAGGCTCCGATTGGCGCCCGCCAAGTGCCATGGGGGTATCATGGAGCTCGGACCTTTGGCTCGGGAAAAGCCTAAACCAGCGAGTCCCAAGGTCCCATTGTAATTACGACCCAGGAAGATCCAAGGATGATTCAATCAAATGCATGACTTTCCTTCACTCGAATGCCACGACCTCTTCGACACAGGCGACAAAGACTGGCCATAACCATTGCTCAATTGACCAGATCCAAACGCATTCGCCATATTGCCATTCTTGAAGAATGTCGTCAATAAAGTATGCCGAGGATTTTCTCAACTTTGTCAATGCCTCACCAACTCGTAAGACATTGTTCAACACGCGAATACCTGTGATTCTATTGCTGATCGTATCGAAGCGTTTCATGCTGTGCAATCCGTGAAGCAATTGCTTGAAAAAGCTGGCTTCGAGCAACTGAAAGCAAGTGCAGCATCCTGTACTTGGCTGCAAATCTAATCTCGTAGTGTAACAGGAGCAGCAGTCGTGGCATTCAATAATCAAACCAGGCCAGAAGTACTTTCTTACACGGAATACCTCGTCAATTGTTGCATTTGCCGTTGGAAACAAATGGCGGCCCGGCTCTCCGATTGGCATGATTGGAGCGCATACAGATTCACCCTGTCTTCGTGTCAAACCAATCTCCAAAAGGCAGAGCGATGGCTTCCTCCAAGTTGGTGTGGAGACCTATGGGGGCGGACTTTGGCATACTTGGTTTGATCGCGACTTGAGCATAGCTGGTCGAGCCATGGTTAGGAGCAAAGACGGCGGCTTTGAACAAAAACTGGTGAAATTATCAAAGCCCATCATGAGAATACCGACTCTTGCAATTCATCTGGACCGGCAGGAAAACTTTTCGTTCAACAAGGAGACCCAGCTTTTTCCAATTGCCGGCCTTGCTGCTGCCGAGCTTAACCGCCGAGGTGAGGACAAAGACTATGAGAAGCTGGAGAAAGAAGACTCGGACTCAAATCAAAAATTTGAGCCATTGAAGGTGCCTTCAGAGCGTCACCATTCCCGCATTGTCGAGCTCATAGCAACAGAAGCGGGAGTACAACCTTCTGATGTCGTTGACTTTGAGATGGTGCTCTACGACACTCAAAAAGCATGCATTGGCGGTCTTAATGATGAACTCATCTTCTCTGCTCGTCTCGATAACCTCGGGATGTCGTTTTGTAGCACAATCGGTCTCATCGAATCAACAAGCGCCTCGCTGGATGACGACTCCACCATTCGCCTTATATCTCTGTTCGATCACGAGGAAATAGGAAGCACCAGCGCTCAAGGAGCCGAGTCGACTCTGCTTCCCGCAGTGATCAGACGCCTATGCAGCTTAGGCTCCTCAGCAGAGACAAATCCTTCAGCCTACGAAGAAACGCTTGCAAAATCTTTCCTCATCTCTGCGGACATGGCACATTCCGTACACCCCAATTATCCGGCCAAGTACGAGTCCGAGCATCGACCAGAGATGAACAAGGGTCCCGTCCTTAAAATCAACGCAAACGTGCGCTACGTGACAAATTCGCCTGGTATTGTGTTTATCCAAGAGATGGCAAGACGGGCCAAGAAGTCGTCGACGAGCCCTTCCAAGGGCGAGACCGGTGTTCCGCTCCAGATGCTCGTTGTTCGTAACGATTCGTCGTGCGGTAGTACTATCGGGGTAAGTTCTACTCGTTCAATTTCAGTCTTGTGCTTTTGAACGCAAGGAGACGATGCTTACTGCTAGCTTGTACCAGCCAATGCTTTCGGCAGCGCTTGGCGCTCGTACCCTAGATCTAGGAAACCCTCAGCTCAGTATGCATAGTATTAGAGAAACCGGAGGAAGTCACGACGTCGAACACGCCATCAAGCTTTTTGAGAGCTTTTTTACGAACTTTGGCGAAGTTGGCCAAAGTATCGAAGTGGACTAAATGTAAGTGAAAATAACAAGTTTGCAGTAGCAGCGCACTGTCGCATTTATCGAAAAGTAACAGCGCATTCAGTGTCGTCAACATGATTAGAGAATGATGACTTCTTCCATCTCCAGTAGCGACTTGCAGCAACCTTAGTGACATAAGATTTTTCTAGAAAGATGTGATTAGCAACCCGCTTCGCCTGTTCTCGCCGGAATAAATTTTGTGGAGATAGCCACATCTGCCCTGATTCCTGCTTACGTGCGTGATGACCATGCACATGGATGTTCCTTTCCGTTAATGGGAGGTCCGCAAGATTGAAGTGTCCCAACTTACTTTTCGGAGCGACATTGCCGACCCTTCTGCGACCTCAGAGATTTCCATCACCTACTCTCCCTATAGAATCTCATTTCCATCGTAGCACAGACTCAAATCAGCGTATAACTCTTTTTTTTGGGACTGTATTTTGTATGAAACCTCTCCGAAATGCCTTCTGCTCCTCAATACCTGTCCGGTAATGGTCCGGCAATAGCGGACTTTGTCGACAAATTTGACGTGAGTATATGCATGAATCCTCCATCTAGAGGCACAAAAATATTCCGGCTTACTGAAGACAGACGTTTCTTTTTGATTGTGATGGTATGCGATGCTCTCTTCGGAATTGCCTTTTTATCGCCTGCTCCGATATGAGCAGACTTCGGTGAAAATGGCGTAAACTTTTCGCTGCACTCGGATATGTGTGAAGGTATTGCCGCTACTCTCAACGCGTGACTAATGGTGTAAGAAGGATAGGTGTGCTTTGGTCTGGATCTCACCTATTCGAAGGAACGGCCGAAACATTGGATATGCTCCGGCATAAAGGTGAATTGTCGCAAATACCCCTGCATCCTGTCACCCAGTTGCTAATCTACTTAGGCAAGCAGCTCGTTTTCGTGACGAATAATAGCACAAAGTCTCGCGAAGACTATAAGAAAAAATTCGATAGCATGAACATCCCCTGTAATGTCGTAGGTATCCCTATGTGGTACCAGAACCAACTCCCTCAAAATCACGTCTCAGAGTTTCCTTAGGAAGAAGTTTTTGGTTCATCATATAGCGCTGCCATCTATATTTCCCGAATACTCAAACTCCAGTCGCCCAAAAATAAAGTTTATGTTCTCGGAGAGACCGGCATCGAAGCCGAACTCGAGTCTGAATCAATACCGCACATCGGAGGCACCGACGAATCCTTACGACGTGACATGACACCAGAAGACTACGACAAGATCGCGACGGGTGAAATGCTGGATCCAGACGTTGGCGTCGTCCTCACCGGACTTGACTTCCACGTCAATTATTTGAAGATATCCCTCGGCTTGGCTTACTTGAGACAAGGTGCTGTCTTTCTGGCGACGAACATCGACTCTACCCTTCCTAGCAACAAGACCCTGTTTCCGGGGGCTGGTGCCACGAGCGCGCCTCTTGTCGCTGCGTCGGGAAAGACGCCTTTGGCTCTGGGAAAGCCTAGCCAAGCCATGATGGACGCGATCGAGGGCAAGTTTAAGCTGGACCGTAACAAGACTTGCATGGTCGGCGATCGTCTCAATACAGATATTCAATTTGGTATCGAGGGTGGTCTGGGAGGTACGCTCGCAGTTTTGACGGGTGTTAGCTCGAAAGAAGACTTCATAGGAGATGATAAAGACATTGTGCCTATGGCCTACGTAGACAAGTTGGGGGACCTCATCGTCAAATAAGTTCGACTTTTCGCGCAGATCGATGATGATATGATAGAGTAGGCAAATAGATATCACAATACAGCATTCACCGTCCTTCGTATACACATCAACAGTTTCCATCTACGTCCTCGATATTGAGTTGTCCTGCTTCATCTTGAGCTTCAGTGAAAATAGGAAGCAGACGACTTCTCATAAAAACCTCGTCTAAGGCATACAGCGGAGGCGCATTTCGAAAATATTCCGTGCAAATAACGCGATGACAACTATTCCTTACGTAGTGCTGTGGCGAAAGAGGGCTACGGCTACGTACCTTGACGAGATCATATACAGACTACTCTAACACTGTCAAGTAAAGAAACTATGCGTTAAAAACATTCCGCGCGTCGAGTCTTTTCGCCCGCCTTGCTAAAATTAGATGCGGGCTACTACCTGTTCTATGATCAAGATGCGAGGACGCTCGTTTTGGTTTGAGGCTGAAGATTTTGGCGAACGCACGGACTCGTGAATACCAGTGCCAAGCAATGAGACGAGAGGCCTAGACCCTCGTTACGAGCCCTCCAGTAGGGTTATAAAAGCGAGCTGTGGCTTCAAAGTGACTTGACTGCGCCGTGTGAGCTCGATCCAAAGCGGCCAGCGATCTTCAAACCGAAAACGCAGCGATGGCCTTCTTGAGGTATGCGATGCGAAGATCGCTCTTCCAAACTTCAGAGCCTCGATTACCATTGAGTTATGCAAGAACTAGAGACATTGTGAGACTCAACGCCTTTTAGTCAGGCGTTCATAGTTGAACACGAAGGGCTGGGGTCAAACTTCCCGTCAAGTGTCCTTACAAATCCAACTAAGAAAGAATGCGAGGGAGAGGGAAGATGTTTCAGGATCATAATCATCTGGGATCGTAGAAGCTTGCAACGTATGATAAGATTATTCTAGTTACTACCCACGCTCACTGAAGAAGTGGAAATAGACTCAATGGGTGTTAGTCGTTCGATGCTCGGCTTTGGAGACGAAGCTTGGTACATGTACCAAAGTTCACAATATCACTTGCCTAAGCTAGGAAAGCGAAAATAACGCAATGTGAAGATGCAGGTACAATGGTACCTGGATGCATCACGAGGTTCTCATAGGAGAAGAGCAGCCACACCGACGGTGCCAGCAACAGCACCCATGATCCATCCCAAGTTGGCTGGTAGGTTGACAGCACTAGCTCCGGTAATGTCCACCCTCGCAATGCTCTGAAAAGCAACCCCGATGCTGGTCTGAAGAGCATCGTACTGGCTTCGAACGTCAGACTTGAGCGCGGTCTCCCATGGGGCGGTTGGGACAGTGATGCTGGCGGTAAGATCCGAGGACGCAATGTAGCCGTTGGCAGTGAGTGCCGCGCTGGCGATTGCGGCTTCGAACGATTCGCTTTGATCGGTTCGCACGCTTGACGGAATAGCAGTTGAGAGAACACTGTCGAAGGATTGAAAGCTTGGATTCGCGGTCAGTGACTCTACGTAGCTCTCCCAGTCTTCGGCAATTTTGGTAGCCTAATGATAATCAGTATGTTTGTATTCGCAAATACTGAGAATGAACGATGTTACATGCCTGTTTGTCGCTGATTAAGGTCGATTGGGCGGCGGCAAAGGCAGCAAGGCCGAGAGTTGAGACGACACTGAAGAACTTCATGATGTATGCTTTAGTAGCGAGGCTGAAGTGTTTGAGTGTAGATGTTGAGCTTTTGGTTTGGTACTTAAGAGGTGGTGTCGGTATTGAAATTAACGAGGACAGTGGGCGGCAGAGTTTTCTTTATACTACCTCTATCTGTGCCTCACCGAAGATAAAACTGCGAATTGCGGAGCAATATGGCTTTAATGCTATTTTAAGGCCCAGTGATCGATGTGTACTTCGCCCAGTGAATGCATGAAGCCGTGCTACCGCCACGACAAGCTGTACTACGTGACCTGTTAAGGAGGCATGAATATGGCGAGCTGAGCCCCCTGCTCCCGCGAATCATCGCCTGGTGTTGAAGCCAAGCTTCAGACTGTGAAAGTGAAAGTGACCGCAATCATGGCCCGTGGCACCCGTTCGGCAAGGCCAGTCACAAGCACAAACGTGACAATCGCCATTCCTCTATTGATAACAATGAGAGTCCTTCTTGCCGAAGGGAGAGAGCAAAGAATTTGGCGAAGGGACAGAAACTGCCATGCTTCACGCTCAACTGCGACGGCGCTCGGTTCTGTCCAGATTGCCTCAAACAGAGTGAAGATCTACGGAGGTAGGCAGTAGGAGCGACGTTGGTTTTCCCCAAGTCTTTCCACGATCTGCTCATACAGACTCAGCATGGATCTTCGTCAATTTGTTGGTTTGCTCAGGTGCGGGTAGAAGTCACACAAGCGATGAGCAGTGACGGGAGTGAGGCAAGAAATTTACGCCACAGCCACTTTTGCAGTCCTTGCTAAAGTACACGAGCGTCTTGGCGTTTCGGTTAGCAGCAGGAGGGTCATCAATTTTAGACTGCACTTGTTACACTAGCGCTACGATTATTCATCCCGCGCGAAGTACCGTCCCTAGGTACGTAGCGAAACTTTCAAATGAAATTGGGAAATGCTTTTCTCTACCATCAAAACTTCAGCTCCTTGACGCCGGGGCCACAAGAAAGCTGCACCTCTGCCACATCTTTACCGCCCGCATCTATCTGTCTCGCTTCCTTCAAAGATGAGCCTCGATCGCAAAGAGTGATCCGTCCAACCAGCAGCCGGTGGACACCTCAGTCATGGATAGCGTGTGCGCGGCCCTGGCCCCGACTCTTCCCACCAGAGTGCGCTTAGCACAATAGAAAAGCAGCTGACTTTATCAATGGAGCCGGTAAGCGGTCTGGTATACATTATGCGCCACCGGATCTCAGTGTTTCATCACCAATTTGAAGTCCGAGGACTGCTTTCCGGTCTCTCCGCATGGCGGCTGACCCGCAGCGACAGTAGATTTCTTGAAGGTCATCAAGCATTGGAGTAAGATTTCATGTTCATGAGGTGCTTCTTCTCTGAGAGATTTTATATTTTCTTAGAAGTCCAGCTTGTTTCAGCCTTTCAATTTCCTAAAATACTGCCCTTTTCTTATTCTTGTTGCAATATTGCAGCTTTCGGGTTATCGCGTCATCCAGGTCAGGGTCCGGTGACGGTTGCGAACTATCCCCAGGCTTGGGTAATCGTGCTCAAGATCTGCTCTGCGTTCTGATTCTGGGAACCACTTGCTTTCGAACTGCCTTAGAACATTGTCAAGTCTACGCGACTATTGTAGGCATCCCAGAATTAGACCCCCAAAAATAAGGGAAATTATGAATCATATTAGAAGCTTCTTGGCCTACCCTTTAAACATTTTTGATTTCTAGGAGTGCGGTGTGCCTATATATTAGCGCTCGCTTCTCTAAATTCTTTCTTTCTATTGTGCTTCTTTTAAGAAGTTATTGTTTTGTATAAACAGCCACCTTTAACTGTAGTCAAGCTTTCTTTCTTAATAAAAAATTCGTATAATGGCTTTCTAAAACATTAATATGTACCGTAGAAAAGAAATCTCGGAGCATAATAAGGCTTTTCTTAATCTTATTAGCGTAAGAAGAGCGGTATCAGACAAGTCGATCAAGACTACAAATAATGGACCTTCCAGAAGAATTAAAAGATAGCTAAGATAGAATAGGTTGTTTATAGAGGCTGTAAGCAATATGTCTTCTTCGTCTTTAATAAGACTGACAATCTATATATATTTATGGTAGACAATCCAGGGACAAAGAATCGACAGAAGAAAGGACAGAAGAATCTTCAAAAACAACACAATAAGCTTCAGCAAAATCTACTCAAAGAAACTAGAAATCCTGAAGCAGAGAACCGGCGTCAACAAACAGCAGTAGTCAAGGAAATGGCGGCTGAGAAGAAGTGTCAAGAAGCCCCTTCGAAGAAGGCAAGAAACTCTACCTCTATCTAGAAGTTATAGAACACCTAAGAAGACAAGACAGAAGGTCTCGTTATCTACCATTAAAGCTTCAACCTTAGAGGTTGTGAAGACAAACTTTCGTGCTGCAGAGGTCGAAATACAATCCACTAGATCTGGACACATGCGCAACCTCCCACAACGCTTTAGACAATAAAATTTATAGCTCAAATTGTTCGTAATATTCAACTCTGGAAACCTACCAGTTTAAATTGAAAGGTAATTGGTTCGGGGTGGAGATTTGGCTCTTGGAAGTGGTGGTGCCGAATTCGGACCACTGTTGCAATAGGGAGGCTGTTGCATAAGGTGAGGCTGACTCGTAATCAGGAGCCTTTGGTAACAAGGCTTGCCGTTGGAACCTTCAGAGGCTGGGGAAATCCAATCAATCTGCAACAGTCCTCTGGATGCAGGCATTTCAACGCGATCCCCCCTGCTCTCGATAGCTTCTACAACCTGACGAATCTAT
Organism: Astrothelium subdiscretum; assembly: GCA_021030935.1. Lineage (NCBI taxonomy): Eukaryota > Fungi > Ascomycota > Dothideomycetes > Trypetheliales > Trypetheliaceae > Astrothelium > Astrothelium subdiscretum. The sequence continues at coordinate 107,157 of JAGFMW010000060.1, read as the reverse complement.
TATTTCCGTCCATGTCGCTTGCTACGTAGAAGCGTAATGACCGATTCTGTGTGATGTGCAATGCAAAATGTAGAGTGTTACCGTAGGGGCTGGTCGAAGGTTAACCAAGATGCCTTGGGTGTCGCAACACAGGTATACAACAGTAGCCTGTCTACGCGATCGCCTCGGAGGGTTTGTCACATCGTGCACAGCTATACAGCTGCGTGGTTTGGCGAGCAGTTCAGATGCAAGAGTGGTCGCACTGTAGCAATATTATGGATGTCATTATAGTCTTCGTATCAAAATGGTCTCAAGGCTGCTTTCTATTTTGGGCCATGTAGTCCGAGATGGCCTCCTGTTGCATATCGTCAGTTATATTTAACAACAGTGGTGATGATTGACATACCCAGCTTTTACACTGATGCGAGACGCCCCAACCGTCGACCGCAAATCGCCGTCCATTCTTCTCCGTCTTTGGCCATTCGAGGGTCAAATCTCCAGCACACATCAGAGCTTGACGAATATAGTCAAAACAGTGATACATATGCATCATTGAAGGTTCGATCAGCGTCTCGTCGATCTTTTTGGCGTTGGTATGGTTTAACGCGAGTTTGGTTATAAAGAGCGTCTCCCGAATACGCATGAGACAATGCAGCTGATGGAACATTGAGACATCGTACAACTCACCCTCAGGACTCGGGACGCCAGGTGGAAGTCCGAGTGCTTGCGAATTGTTTACGTTGATGAAACCATCACCATACTGATTCTGTCAGTCATACAACGTAGGATGGAAGCCATAATACTCACAGGCATCAATGAGCCCCAAGCTCGATCTGCTTCTTCCGAAGGTGGCGCTGCGAATAATTCATGTCGCTCAAAGGTAGTCTTGACTATTGGTACTGCCTGTCGTCAGCCTCGATGCGCATGGTCTCAATGAAATACCTGCGTTGTGGTATAGCTGGACTTGGTGGCTCGGTCGACTCAAGATCGACTGATCTGCTGATCGTCTGCTGGCTGACAAGAAGACCTGTGACGCCCAAGAGTGTTCCAAGCACAAAGCATACAGCGTTCCATAGCTTTGGTAGCCTTTGGATATGCTGCTGACTGTGCTTGTATTGTGGCCACCAATGATCATCAACCTCGCCGTCTTGTCCTTCTTCCCTAAGACGTTCGAAGAGAGGCTCGCCCTTCTCAGCATTCCCTATGATTCTTTTGGCGAGTGAGAGGAGCATGGTTTCAAGCTTGTTTACTGCAGCGGCTAGCGATGTGGGCATGCCGATGGTCTTGGTAAGTGATGGTCACAAACATTCGTTGGTGGATCCATCATTGTCTCCTCTTTTCTTGTCGCCCGAAGTCCACGATCATGCAGTACAATCTGTCTCCACCATGGCATCGCCGAGGCAGCGAGGTAACTCAAAGGAAAATATTCACGTATAGAACGACAGCTCACATCGTTGTTCAAGGATTTACCGCGGTATCAAAAGCGTTCTACCCCTATATAGTAAGGAAAAGGCCCCTTCACGTTGCTGCATTGGGACAAGTGTCACGGAATTAGTAAGATTGAGACAGGTTATATGGCAGGGCTCGCACCCACCCCACATTGCGGGGATTTCCACCTTTGATAGTAGGCCCTTCTTGGTTAGGATTAATATATTTTTTTCCACGCAGTAGAATGGGCGTCCGAAAGCTCCAACAACTCGAGTCACTTTCTACCGCAAAGTTGACCAATCAAATATTGCAAGTCCTAGACTTCGGTCATGTACTGATGGGTCAGGTGCAGGCATGCTACAGTAGTGGCGATTGTGTATTGTATGACCGAGGAAGATTTACTGACCATCTACAAGATGCAATATAGGTGCTGCGTTCTAATTGCGAACTTCTCCTCCCACAGCTGGAGGGGGTGCACCGAGGCCCAAGGATCGCGAGGCAGTCTCGGTTTCTTCGAACAATGCTTGCACCCTCAGGGCTCTCTAGAGCAAGAATCGCCTCTAGAAGACAGGTCAGACTCATCTTGAGAGGCGGGTATATATAAGCATCAGCACGCCTTGGATACTTTTAAAGATCACTCACTTCTACTCGGAGTCAATTCTCTCATTCTCTCATTCCTTGACGCGCAGATTCCTTCCACATCAACCGCCATCACGATGATGTACTCCCTCGCCGTCGCCATCCTCGCTGGTCTGGCTGTTGCTGCTCCGCTCGAGGTCGACAAGCGCCAGGTTATTGGCACCACCGCGAATGACCTCCTAAATGATAAAACTTGCAGATCTTACTACCTCATTATCGCTCGCGCCTCTGGTGAGGCCGACAACGTCGTAAGTCTCTCGAAGATACGTTAGTCCTTTTCAAGACGCTCTCTTCCAACCAGCCAATAGGGCTCCACTGTTGGCCCGGCGCTCTGCAGCGGTCTGCAGAGTGAACTCGGTGTCAGTAAGATCGGTTGCCAAGGCATTGGGCTTGCTCAAGGCTACACTGCTTCTCTTGCGGACAACATCCCCACGTACGATGGAGGTATCTTGACGTCCCCGAGTGCCGTCACTGGTGCCATTAGCATTTTCAACCTGGCAAAGAGCAAGTGTCCAAATTCCAAGGTTGTGGCTACGGGATACAGGTGAACTTTGCGGGCCATTGATACTCGTGACCTCCGGCTGACCCTATCAAAGCCAGGGTACTGCTGTTTTGTACAACTCGATCGAGAAATTGTCCTCAACTGTCCAGAACCAGATCGTGGGAGTGACGCTTTATGGGTACACTGCAAACTCTCCCAACGACGGCAGGATCCCCAACTTTCCGGCAGGCAAGACCAAGGTCTTCTGCAGCGATTCTCTTGGTCCCGATGGCGTATGCACTGCCGCTGAGATCACTGTCAACGCTGCTCATCTCGACTACTCCTCCGACTACGCTGCTGGCGTAAGCTTCCTCCGAAGCACCATCGGAGGCTGAGAGCAGCCTCATTACCTGGTCATTGCCTCGTCAAGCTCAAATAGCAGAGTTTATAAATCACACTCATTTTTCTCTTTCTCGTCAACGCACAGATAGTCGTTATATAAGCAACTAGCAGTAAATTCTAAGTACTATATGTGTTACATCCTTGCTAGATGTTTTCCGTATTCCAACTCAAGTCGCCCAGAAACGTAGCATACCAATCTAGCGTAATTTCCCAATTTTTGAGAAGCGGGGCATTTGTGGGAACGAGATTCTTCGTATTTCCTGGGTAAAGATTCATATAGGGGACTGTAGCAAGTTTGTCGAATGGCTGCGAGATCGATGACGTATGGAGCCCTCTGGCGTTAGAGGAGGAAGGAAAATTCCAGTAGGATACATAGACGCCGTCTTTGACCGGGCCGATTGTGTATGGCCACGGAGGACTGACAGGGCTTTCTTTATTCGGACCCCCGAAGATGCCACCTGAAGCAATGTCAGCATGCGATTGAGTATGGTAGAGCGAATCAAGTCCACATACCGTAGCTAGTTAGATTAGGGCCCTCCCAGATCTTGGAACCATCTGTAGGCAAGTTCGCGAATCTCTCGTTATAGGGCAAATTTGCTCCGCCTGCTGCTAGGTAATTCTGCTGAAGATCTTTCAGCTTGGTACCTTGTTGAATATTTTCATCGTAGGCGACAGAAGCGAAGTTGCCTGACGGTGTCTTCACAGTAAGGAACAAAAATGCTCCAGGGAGTTGGGCAGGGTTTGAGATAGGCATCCTAATGTTTGAGGCTGGGGATTATGATTGATCAACAGGTAGCGTTGCTAAGGAAGAGAAGCAGTTGTTAGATAGGGGAAGGAAGACGAGGAATATACAATGCTCGTGGTGAAGCAGCGATTTGACTTGGGTTACTAGACTCATTTTATACTGTTTCTGATCCATTTCCCGCGAACACGTGCTATTTCAAGTCCTCCATTATTTCAAATCAGACACCTAATGATAAGGAGTGAATGCGTTGTTGCATAAGCGCTGAACCTATCAGCACTCGGTATCCATGCTTGAGCGATTGTAGACGCATGATTTTGAGAAGCCAAATACGAATAGCCAGCGATGCTGCACCCTCGAAACGGCGAGTCTCGCTTATGAAGCATTTTCCGTAGTTGTTCTGGCCGCTGCTGCATGAGCCAGGAATTCGAAGTCGGATCTGGTCACTTTTTCAGCTGGGAAACGGATATGTGGCTTCGCAAAATGGCTTTCCGGTTGATCTAGATCAACTGACTTTCTCGGGAAGCTGATATGTTGCAGATGGTGCATTTCGCTTGACAATGGCCTGAGTTCATAGACGATAGGAGAATAAGCAAGGATGACAGCTGCCATTGCAAAAGATAGGTGACAGAATATAATCCGTCGTGATTCTGGAGCAAGAAGCGGCGTCGCCTTCTTTTGTCAATAGGCAATGCACTTACTTTGTGGTTGCTGAGAGGGTATTTATTTGAAGGCGGTCACCCACATCAAGTCGTTTTTGTTGTTAGTATAAGTACTTAGAAAAACTCATCCCATACTAGTATTGCTGAGACGAGAGAGTGACATGGTAGTCGGAATGGTGCGGCCCTGCACTAGAGTTTCGTTCCTCTGTGTTTGTGAAGCAGCGATGTCCATGTCATTCAGGTCATTTGCGACCCAATCAAACGTAGTGGGCTCGTGAGGCTGCATATTGCCCACGTAGTAAACGTCAAAGAAGGCGCAGTGCTGCTTTTTTTCGGGTCCCCTCAATCCAGAAAGTCAAAAGTAGGTGCTACTTTTTCGAGGGGTGCCCAAGCGAAAGAGGAGGCAGAATTTACGATACAGGGAGCCTGAAATAGACAAGTAAAAGCGATGAACCCGATGAGGCGACTGCGGTGTACAAACAAGCTTCTACAACTTGGGTTTGTGAGAGAATAGCCTCAGAGCGTTACTGCTTCTGGGCTTTTCATCTAAATTCGATAGAGCGATTGGTTCTCTGGGCATAGCTCATTGTAGAAAAGGGAGGTCGGAAGCTGGAAAATTGCTCATAGATCAGGCACTTAGTCGGCCATACGGAGTACTGATGCCTGAGAGTGGATTAGCGAAAATTCCAGCTTGGCGAACCAATTGTCTGCCATGAGTTGGGCCTGGCAGGATGGGGGCTTCCCTATCAACTATTGCGGTAGGTATGATCATAGCGTTGGGTTTGTTCCCGGAGGAGGAGAAATCAGGGCTGTATTACTCCGTACCAAAAGGCTTGTTCGGATCTTGGGGTGAACTTTCTCTTCTGGGTATAGCCATGGCGGCCACTGCGTCTGATCGCCACTAGGGTAGCTTCTGATCTGCAGCGGAGAAGATTGTGACACACTCCAAAATCATGCACGACACGGTGGAAATGCAAGAGTGTTGAAAAGTTACGAATGTTGATGCTCATGCCATTCGCAACCAAGCAGAAGCTCTCGGTCAGTTGGACAAGGGTGCTTGCTGCGAGACACCATTTTCCGATTCGGCCCGATTCGACTCACCTTTTCTTTGGTTCCGCCAAAGTTTGTTACCAACCAAGACTGCACTGACCGTATACCTACCTAGGTAGACGCAATCGGCTAGCCAGTCGTCCGGCCCGATGACGAGAAAGTCTAGCGGCCCCGCAGAATGCTCAAGTGGCTTTGTCCTAGTGGACGGAGAAAGATTACTACTCTCTCTACCACATCGAACTGATTTCACACCATCACGTTTCGCCGTGAAGCCATTGACCGGACCGCATCTCCCCGGAAAAATTTATTAGATCGCTACCGGGGAATCGTCCTGCGGATCCCCGCTAATGCACCATACACTGCATTGTCAGAAGCTGATGTGCAGGCACGGCTTCACTCAATGTGGCTCGTCTACCTAGACAGGTACAAAGTCATGTTGTGGCGCGTTTTCCCCTGATCTAGCACAATTTCTTTCGGTACCCGGGAAGCCTTAGTACCACTCGTAAATAGCCTCTGGCCATTCGTGCGCCTTGTTTTGAGCATTTTTACTTGGGGACACGCTTCGACATGGCTGATCGTGATCTACCTCTTGACCTCGACAGACACACCACAAGGACTGGAAACGGCGGAGCAGGGGGAGTAACTGGCCTAATTGCGCAAGTAGTCTGCAATTGGGTCTGTCTCAGTGGCCTCAATCATTAGGGTTGATCCTGGAATTTGCCGTGCCAAGGCCGTAAGTGGTGCTTCGCTTAGGGTTAATGCTTCAAGTAGGTTATCGGAAACAGGCCCTAATTACCACAGTACCCTACCGCGGACGTTCAGCCTAATTAGATCTCTCCAAGGACATACGACGAATCATGTCCACCAAAACTTTTCTCATTCAAGAAAATATCTATCGTGAAGACCGATTTTCTATCTTGCAACCAATCCGACCCTGAATTGCCTGGAGCGACGCGAAGGGTACCGTAGCCATCGGACACGTAAGATGGTGTACCATTGAAACTTTCTTGACTCAGTAACCGTACTTTCAGCGGCTGATCCTTCATAAGACCTAAACCCTCTCTTATGCTGATTGTAGGGCTACTCGATAGAGCGGCATTGTAGCGAGCAATGTGAAGACTTATATAGTCAAGGAAGAGATACCGTGATTCACTCATTGACTGAGTTCGGCGTACTCTTCTCCAATATGGACCTGTACCAGCAGTATCACGCCTACGGCGGCCGGGGCCCTACGTGCGTTCGCACCGGCTTAAGTCTAGGTGTGCTGGCTACGCTTGTGATCATTCTACGCATATACGTACGCCTTCGGATGAACAAGCGTGGAACTACGGCGCTGTCTTGGGCCATTGCAGCTTGGGTGAGCGAACATTGTCACAATCTCCCCGAACTTAAGAAAATAAGAGACTGACATATCCGTGGCATAGGCTCTCACAGTCATTACCCAAGTATTCGGCGTATTGGCTGCGTTGCACGGTCTCGGGAACCACATGACTGTTCTTATCGAGGCAGGCGAAGCGCACAACTTCCTCAAATTCACCTGGCTTACGGTGTTCTTCTTCTGCATCGCTATTGCCACTGGCAAGGCTGCGGTTGCAGTCTTTCTTATGGAAATCATTGGACCCGCTCGTAAGACGCTCAGAATCGTTCACCTTGACCTTGTGGCATACGAAGCTGACATTTATCCCTGGAGATCCTAAAATACGCTGGACGCTCACTATATTAGCAGCGGCAAACTTTCTCCTCTCCGTTCCCATAGCAATATATTCTCAGCTCCACTGCAGCCCTGTCAGCGCTCTGTGGGACCCACTCCGACAAGGACAGTGCAATATACGCGCTTATATAGTGCTCTCATACGTCATGGGCGCCGTCGCTGCTGTATCGGACCTGGTATTAGCACTGCTACCAACATATGTTCTGTGGTCATTACAAATCGAAAGGAAGCTCAAACAAGCCCTCTGTGCGCTCCTCGGTATTGGAGTCTTCGCTGGAATCGCTGCGGTGGTAAGAACCTGGGCGTCAGGCTTTCTCGGCGGTGTGGATGCCTCATGTAAGTCTTCCTTCGTTTAATCCGAAGAGTTGAAAAAATGTCCAATTTTGGCTAATCTGCTCGGGAAAAGACCACTTAGGGACTCTCTTTACTTGGGGGGAGGTAGAGGAGTGGTTGCTCATCATAGCTATGTCCATCCCACCAACTTGGCCGTTTTTCAAGCCGTTTTTCGAGCGTTTTGCCAGCAAAGTGTCGCGCAGTAGCTCATATTGGAGCGGGGGAAAATATGATGACAATCAACGAAACGGTGCTGATCCCGACTATCCCCTGCGAATTCGACAAGAGCGGGCATTTGAATTAAATAGCGAGCCTCGTTCGAGCGGAGACATGAAGAGGACTGACTATCTGGAAATAGAGGAAGATGAAGAAAGATTCATTGCTGGGATAAAGTGAAAAGCGTTTTCTGTACGCTAGTGGAGCACAGAACACTAGAAAATGGAGTCGGCGTTTTATTGTAACTTCGTCCACACGGAATCGTCCCTCTCAAGGGGCTCGAAGCACGATATGGTTATGAAGAAATAGTCTGGCAAGCCACACAAAGTTCGATTCTAGGTTGCTTCATGATTGAGATGGGGTTCATTCGGATCCAAGAGAGCATCTCTGCTCAAGCCAACCATTGAGTAGGAGAGAAGGGAGACTGATATAGATCCTAAGTGCAATCTCCGTGTGTGGCCGAACCTCGAGCTCCATACGGGAGAATATTGAAGATGATCTACTGACCGCAAGTGGCAGGCCATCGATATCAGCAGTGCCGTTATGTTTGGTGGACAATCACGACACTGTACCACGTTTGGTTGTACAAAAGGTGGGGAAGGCATACGAGAGAATTGGGCTGACTTGGACGACATACTCCGAGCTCCAATCCAGAAACTTTGCCAAAAAGACCTATCGAATTACATTAATTCATTCACGACAGCGACAACCGCGGTGGTCCTTCTTTCGAAGCTCTCCCAATCGATTCCATCCTATACTACCCAGCATCTCTTTCGCTCGATCTAGCAAGGTGGTAGCTTAAAATGACTCAGGCCTAACTCTAGGCTAGGCGAAATTCGTAGGAATTTTTTAGTATGGTGTCTTTGGGACATCAAATTGTGACTTTCAGAGAACTAAAGACCAGTAAAGACCAGGACTCAGGATTCACTATTATCCCTGGATCATAAGTCCGAATTCAAGGACGAAAATCAGTCGAAGACCAAACCTCAATCCAGTTGAACCACTGTGGCCTGCCACCGGTCATATCACGGGTCGAATCTTCTTCATTTTACTCGAAATCGCGCAACACAAATAGGTATCCAAAGGTTTCTGTCTTTGAAGCACTCACGCCACCATGAATGAAGCCATCGTGCACGAAGGACCCAATATCCAACTCATTAAGTGTCCAGTCCCGCTCCCTGAAGCAGATCAAGTTGTCATAAAAGTTCATGCAGCTGGCTGCAATCCCAAGGACTGGATGACGTGGCGGGTACCTCAGCCTATCAATCAAGGGAATGATACCGCTGGTACAGTACACGAAGTCGGAATCGGAGTATCGGAATTCAAGGCATGAAACATCTTCTCTGAGTTTACCTTTTCACTGAATCTAACGTCGAAGATCTGCGATTATAACAGCCTGGTGATCGCGTATTTGCCCTCCATCAAATTGGGGGTCCGCATGGCGGCTTTGCAGAGTACGCCGTGGCACCGGCATCCACGACAGCCCATCTAAGCAATACAGTACCTTTCGAAGATGCAGCGACGGTTCCGTATGTACAAAGCCACACAGATCTGCTGCAATCACAAAGCTGATGCAATTGAAGGCTTGCAGCGATGACGGCCGCACTTGCGCTATATCGCAATTTGGACCTTCCGCAGCCCTGGTGTCTCTGTTCTGACGAGCAAGTTACACCGCTCCTCGTCTATGGCGGCTCCTCTGCTGTCGGTGCCTTTGCTATCAAGCTTGCGCGGCTGTCTAATATCCATCCTATCATTGCCGTTGCAGGGAAAAGCAGCGAATGGGTTGCATCGCTCCTTGAACCTGCAAGGGGCGACATCGTGATCGACTATCGAACGGAGAAAGACGTAAAGGCAGCATTGTCCAAAGCCACGAGACATATCAAGCTCGAGCACGTCCTCGATGCCATTTCTGAGAACGGAAGCACTGCAACTGCTCTCGATTCCATGAGACCCGGTGGTACGCTGACTCATACTCTGCCGCTGGAGGAGTCGGCGCTGGAGATTGCCAAAGAAAGACGCGTTACTACTGTCCTCACTGTTGTAGCGGACGCACATGAGACCATGAGGCCGGTGCCAGGCGGTAAGGACTTTGGGTACATGCTAATGAGGTTTTTTGCAAGGGCACTGGAGACAGGAACATTGAAGAGCCATCCTTGGAGGCCCGTAGAGGGGTTGGGGGGATTGCAAGGTGCACTAGAGGATTTGAAGGAGGGCAGGGTATCAGGATTTAAGTATGTAGTGAGAATGAATTGAATAATTGTCAAGCTGGCAATGAATTTTCCAATTTCGAGAGAGGAATGGATTGCATTCTTGATGGTCTCACCTAAGCGGCAATCTCTCAATCTTTCAAAACATATCTTTCATATTCATTGGATGTATCATCTCTTTTTGAACCCACGCAGAGGCCTCGGAGATGGTATCGGAGAACTCGGAGTAACATCGTACCTTCGCCCCTCCAGTTATAGAATTCTGAGCTAGTAGTACCCAGTCTTAACCTCGATTACTCAACTTCAAGTAGCTGACGAATGTTGCAAGATGGGATTGGAAGAGCACGCTGTGGGATACTCAATTATTTCAGCTAAAATTCTTTATTGGCTGGTCGGAGGGTCGACACGCCCTGCATGTACCTCATTCTTGTCACTCTATTGGACTTGCACTTAAGACCGATATCTCCGAATTGAATATTTCGGACCATAATTTGCAACAAGAAAACTTGGAATATTAAAGACCTGCTTAAGAGCTCTTCTATCCGATGAAACTTGATCGGTTGGAAGCAGCGGTTTCTACAAAAAGACATCCAAGTCCGGAAATATCCTAACTATTCTATCAATAAGAAAGACTTAGAAGATCAACAATCACCACCATGGCAACCGAAGAACTTCCCAAAGTCCAACGCGCCCTATACCAGCTCAAATACGCAGAGCCCTTGCAAGTCGAGACCCTCCCAACACCGCAGCCCACAGCAGGCAGTGCCGTCGTCAAAGTTCTAGCCGCCAAGATCGTCTCCTACATGGGTGATATCTACAATGGCAAGCGTCGATACAATTACCCAACGCCCATCGTGCCTGGCAGCAGTGCCATTGGGCGGGTCGCAGCCGTCGGCCCAGACAGCGTCCTTCTGAAAACAGGAGAGCTGGTGTTCGTGGACTGCGTGATACGCGGACGCGACGATCCATCAGCCACCATCTTGTCGGGTATTGCGGAGGGCTTCAGCGAGGGCAGTCGAAAGCTGATGCGCGGTGAGTGGCGCGATTCCACGTTTGCTGAGTATGTGAAGGCGCCATTGGAGAATTGCTTCCCGCTTAACGAGTCGCTTCTTTGTGGAAGTCCTGGAGATGGTGGGCTTGGGTATGAAGTGGAGCGATTGGCGTATCTCGGTACACTGATGGTTCCGTATGGCGGATTTAGAGACATTCGTTTGGAAGCAGGCGAAACCGTCATCATCGCTCCAGCTACAGGCGGCTTCGGAGGGGCTGCTGTGCTTGTCGCATTGGCTATGGGGGCCAAGGTCATTGCGATGGGTCGCAATACTGAGGTGCTCGACAAGCTGAAGAAGCTGAGTGGACGTGTTGAGATGGTGCGAATCACTGGGAATCAAGAGGAGGAAGTCGCCGCACTCCAGAAGTTTGGTCCTGCCGACGCTTTCCTTGACCTCTCTCCCGGAGAAGCCAGTACTTCAACCCACATGAAGAGTGCTATTCTCTCGCTCCGCCATGGTGGGAAAGTATCACTCATGGGAGGCTTATTGGGGGATGTGGCCATCCCTCATGGGACCGTCCTATTCAAGGATATAAAGCTTCATGGAAAATGGATGTACGATCGTGACGACATCAGACTGCTTGTGAAGATGATTGAAATTGGAATCCTCAGCTTCAAGGAGGAAGATGGAGTTTCTGTGGCCGGGACATATCCACTCGACAAATGGCAAGAAGCATTTGATGCGGCGGCAAAGAACGCCGCTATGGGCCAGATGGTTCTTCTGAGGCCATAAGGAGTCATTTAGTCTTGAAGTTAAACGCAGCTTGATCGAGTAGTTCGTTAGTGATATTCTATGATGCTATCGTCCACAACTTGTCAATGACTCGGCTTGGGGAATGTTCCCGTCAATAGTTACGGCTTGCCAAGCGTTCATGATCCTTTCTTGGGAATATTGCACCTCTCTTTTTCTGTCTGTATCAACCCTTGTTTCAACGCAGGTCCTCCGACATGTTAGCTGTGGATAATACAACGGAGGATCAGTGAAGACAGCGAGCCCTTTCGACTCTCTGTATCGCTCCATTCGTTCCCCTGCAAGCATGAAAATTTGGTGAAGTGACCTACGGTAGGTGAATAGATTGAATTTGGATGGTAGGACGGAGGAAAGAGGTGGCCGTAGCCTTTTGGAAGGTGTGTATGGAGTTTGTTAACGCGTTATCTCCGCGAACGCGTCTTAACGCGTCTCCCGCACTGCTCTCAAATCGCGAAAAACTCACCAACGCAACGACAAGCTCATACTTTTACACAACAGCAGCAATGATCAGGCAAGAAGCTCTGCGGAGCGACTCCAAAAGGCGCTTGGATCTGAATTACAAAAAGAAACAATTTGCGCAGCCCCAATTCAAACAGCAAGAATACAATCATCGGCTCAACTTTTACATACTCCCGCCTACACTTGACATCACGCTCGAGGAATTCGAAGAATGGGCTATCAGTCGCCTGAAAGGTAATTTGTCGAATATGTCATGGCCATAGGATACCATAGCTGACGTGAGATCTCCAATTTCCAGTACTCGCTGAACTTGAAGCCTGCGCCTTCCGCAACCGGACGCCAGAGGAGACGGCCAGCTATATGCAACCGATCCTAACCAAACACCTCCCTCTCGCGCAAAACTCGTCCAGGTCGTCTGCTCTACAAGAGGAGCGGAAACGGGATCACTATTCACATTTTATCCTCCGCCTGGCCTTCGCTGCGACCGAAGACTTGCGCCGGAGGTTCTCGCGACTCGAGACGCAGCTGTTCAAATTACGCTTCCAGAGCGATGATGCGAGGGAACGTAGAGCTTTCGTAGACAGCTTGGACTTTGAGTGGGAAAAGGTGGGAGAGGAAGAGAGGAGGGAGTTTGCAGAACAGCTCGCAGCTGTGGCGCCTTTCAAAGCAAAGAACGCAAGTAGTGAGGAAGAGGGCTGGTTCAAGGTGGATTGGGAACAAGTGCCTGAACTGGTGGAGGGTCGCAAAGTCTTCCTAAAGCGAGGGAAAGCTTATGTCCCCGTGCGAGAACAGACTGCTCTGGTCGTGAATGAGTTTCAGAGACGACTTGATCAAAGCCTTGAGGTCGGTGCTCTCCGAATTTGATCCGTTTGCGCGAGAAACACTAATTTTCTGTGGCAATAGCTAACTTCACGCGCCCTTCCTCGCCTTGATGAAGACGATCGACTCTCTCCGATCCTTACTCATCTAAGCAAATCCTTCACAGCTCCAGACGCAACCTATACGCAAGATTCCTCGCTCTCAGGCACTGATATTACTGCCGGGAACATCGACGCCCTGTCAGCTCATTTCCCCGCTTGCATGTCACATTTACACTCGACTCTACGCGCCAACTCCCATCTCAAGCATTTCGGTCGGCTCCAGTACACGCTCTTCTTGAAAGGTATTGGACTTTCTTTGCCCGAGTGTATTGCATTTTGGCGGAAAAGCTTTCGCCTCATTACAGACGAAAAGTTTGGCAAGGAGTACCTATACAATATCCGACACGCTTATGGAGACGTTGGTGGTGACGCGAATCGGAGAGGCAGGGGATACACTCCGTACAGTTGTCAAAAGCTGCTGACGGAAGGAGTGCCTGGACCTGGCCAAGCTCATGGTTGTCCCTATCGGACTTTCAGCCCGGATAATTTGGTGGGTCTGCTGCAGAAGATGGGGGTGAGCGATCGAGAATTGTTGAAGACGGTACGAGAAGATGTAGGAAGACAGAGATACCACATTGCTTGCAATCGAGTTTTTGAGTCGACACACAAGGACGAACTCAAGAAGGTGAGTCTCCTCTTATCTTACATATGCTGGAATGAGGTCTCTAAGCAGTGTATCGTAGGTCAAGGACGAGGGAACCTGGAACACGGCAGATCTGGATACTATCTTGCATCCGAACACATACTTTAAGAGGAGCTTCCTCCTCAAGAACTTAAGCAAGATCCAATCAGGCGATATAGGGATGGAGAACGCGTCGTAATACTGTGTTGCCCCGAGTATAGCATCGGCGTTTTGGATGGCGGTGTATTTGGGAGTAAAGTGAGGCCTTCAAGTCATTGTCACGTTTATGCAAAAAGAATGACAAAGCACATTTCGAAATGCTGTTCCGTTCGAAATTAAGTATGTCCTGCATCATACACCATTTACCTGGCTTCCTTGCGGTCCTAGGATGTCCGTGACTCCTTGCCACGTCGGCACCTTACCCAGCCCACTCGGGAACTGCACGAATTTCGGCCTGCTGAAATCTCGCAATGTCTCGATATTATGTTCTCTGCCATATCCGCTCTGCTTCGCCCCTCCGAACGGCTTCCCTAGTATATTTCTCCAGTAATTGTTGAGCCAGACCATTCCGACGTCGATCTGCCTGCTCGCCTTCAAACCTTTCTCTGTATCTTTAGTATATATCGCTGCTGTAAGACCATACTCGGAATCATTGACGATCTCGATGGCTTCATCGAAAGACGAGAACGGTGTCACCGTTTGCACGGGGCCAAACATCTCTTCCTTGGCGATACGCATGTGGGACTTGACATTGGTAAATAAGGTGGGCCTTACGAAATAGCCATCTTTGAGAGCAGGGTCAGACGGTAAGTTTCCTTGTGCATAAATCGTGGCTCCGTCTTCTTCCTGACCAATGCGGATATAGTTGTTGACGCGCTTCTGTTGAGCTTCCGTCACTTGGGGCCCAACATGCGTCTCCTTTTTCAGGCCATCTCCAACGACAAGCTTCTTGATTGCAGCGCCGAGCTTCTCCACGAACACATCGTGAACGTCACGGTGGACGAGAATTCTTGAAGCCGCTGTGCAAGCTTCACCTTTGTTGAAGAACCCACCATCCAAGGTGTCGCGAATGGCTTGGTCCAGGTCGGCGTCCTCGAACACGACAAACGCATTCTTGCCGCCAAGTTCGAGGGAGCAGTGGGTAATGTCTGCAGCTGCTGTTTTCGCCACGGCCGCACCGGCAGGCGTGGATCCAGTGAAGGAAACTTTGTGGACCAGCGGGTGCTGTACCAAGGACACAGGCACGTCCGGTCCAATTCCAGGCACACCGTGGAGGACATTCCGCGGCAACACGCTCTGCAATATCTCAATAATGCGCATCACGGTCAGAGGCGCTTGCTCAGGAGGCTTCACAACCACCGTGTTCCCCATGGCCAGCGCAGGTGCAAGCTTCCCTCCCGTGTGGATCGGAGGCCAATTAAACGGAAGAATCGCTGCCACGACACCATATGGTTCGTGAAAGACATTCGTGTATACAGCGCCGCCGTCGTACAATTCGCTCGGCAGCTTGTCGACCAAACCCGCGTAGTAGCGAAATACGGCGGGGAGAAAGTTGAGGTCGAACATCCGGGCCGCCGAGACGGGTTTGCCATTTTCGAGACAGAGAAGGACGGCCAGGTCATCCAGATGCTTGTCGAGCTCGGCAGCGCAGGCGAAGAGGAGACGCGAGCGCTCTGATAGCGGCCGCCATCGCCAGTCCTTGGAGTAGGCCTCGTTGGCGGCTTTGACGGCGAGGTCGACCTCTTTCGGGGTCGAAGCAACGACGTGTGTTATGATTTTACCAGTAGCTGGATTGTGGATGGGAAATTTGGCCCCGTCTTTGGAAGACCAAGGAAAAGAAATGGTCTCTTCAAGCTTTGGAATTGTGCCCATATTCGATGCTGAGATTGGTAAGAATATGTGTTGCTGTTGATATTCTTTTGTTTTGAGATCTGCGTTTTGAATCAAGGGAGGTGAATTTGGGGGGCGATATGAGATGGACTGGTCGCTGTGTATCTTATATATTTGATCATCTTTGACATCATCTCACATCCTTACTCCGGCAATTCGGTGTTTATCCAGACCAGCTTCTCGGAAAGCTCGGGAAGGGTTATGTCCGGTGTTTGGAATCTGGGAAATCATGCCTCGCTTTTAGTCTTTAACGCATGACTTGAATGGGCTTCTGTCCTCTGGACGATTGCGATGTTCACATTAGCAAGTAGGCGGTAGGAAACATTTTTGTTTACCATGAGCTAGGCAAGAATCGACTTTAGCAGACCAATCGTAGGTACGTGGGAATTAATCCGAACTTAGACCAGCCCATGATTGGATAGCGTACGGTTTAGTCCCAATCGATTATTCTTTTGAGCTAGCCACGCTAGCTTATGGCAAGTCACTTCCAAGACCGCTCCATTAGCTCGCGTATTTCATCATCGTAAGGAGGGGTGAAATATTAGCTTCAAATTTTGGCTTAAAGTCCTGAATCCTCCGCTCGCGACTTTCTAGCCGAAAAAGTTCAAATGATGAGATTCCATTCTGAAGAAAGTGGCCTTCTTTACCTTTACTCCTGAATGGAAGAAAACCTACCTGGCCCTTGATGGCCTATTGAATTGTCAAAACCGGAGATTCGTGGATGAGTAAGATTACGGACGGGAGTTGCATTATTGGTAGAAGAATGTCCTAGGGTACTTGTTGAACGGTTCGTATCGACTTGCTTTGATCACATTCCGTACGTGACCTCTGGTGTAGACCATGTGTTTCTGCAAAAGGTTGTCTGTGCAAGTCATACTGCGCGAGCAGCCAAGCAGAACACGAGGTGACATTTCACCTTGCCCCGAGGCATGGACCCGACGATATCCGAGCAGAGCACTGAAGCGGTCAGAGCAGTAAAATTACAAAGACACGAGGGAGCAAAAAGGGGAAAATCATAGTAATCGGTCAATGCAAAATGTCGCGTATGACAGCCCGCGATTGGCTGCATCCCGGTCGTGTTCCTGACGCCAGGCCCGTCGAGACCTGGGGAGGCCTATTTTGAGCCGCCAAGACTGTTACGAGCGACCGTTTCGCGCCTTTTGACCTCCTACAATGTGCAATCCCAGCAGCACCGCCCTAATTGCTTGAAAAACAATAGTCGAGCAAGCCAAGCCACTTGGCAAACGTGATACTATAAGGTGAGCCCTTTCCTGTATTGTAGAGAAATATTTCTTTCGTGCGCAATCTCTTTCGGTCTCTTCGGCTTCGTCTTCGAGTGCTTTTTTCACGAGCTGCAATAGTGAGCTCCACCCTGACACTCCACGTGAATATAATATACCCTCCTTATAGCTTGGGCACTGTCTTTACGTATCCTCCTCCTTTCACCTGCATATCAACGTCTCGTGAGGAGACAGCTCCACACATCCGTTTCCTCGACCAGACCGTATCCACACCCACCTTCTCCCCAATCCATCCTTCCAAATCCAATCAAAATGCTCGCTCGCACCACTCTCCTCTACCTCCTCGCCAGCTCCGTCGCCGCCGCCCAGAGCTCCACCACCTCCATCTACTTCGGCAACATCCCCAACAGCGACGAAGGCCCCGACAACTTCTTCAGCGCCGTCGTCGCCTCCGTCGTCGACGTCGACCCGACCGCAACCACCTTCGCCATCATGTGCACCGCCTCCCGGCCCGGCGACGACGAGTGCGACCTGCCCCCCGTCACCATCACCGCCAACCCGAGCCTGTTCGTGCTGCAGTCGACCATCTCCGCCCGCAGCTACCACGACGGCAGCGTCACCGGCGCGCCCACGGGCGCCATCACCATGTCGTCGCGCTGCGAGCTCGAGGGCACGACGGCCGGCTCGTGTACGTGGTTCCAGGGCGGCGATGCTTCGGCCTTTGGGGACGACGGCGATGATACGAATTTGATGACGGCGCCCTTTACGTATGCGGTGGATGAGGGCAATATCTCGTTTATGCCGGTGACGATCACGGCGGGGCTGGAGAAGCTGAGCGGGAGAGCGGCGGCGGCGTCGACGACGAGTGCGGCTCCGGGGGCGACGGGTGCTTCTTCGAGTGGTGGGGCGTCGGCTACGTCTGGGGTCAGCGCGGTGACTGGAACGGCGTCGCAGAGTGGTTCTGCGGCTGCTGCGTCTCAGACTGGAAATTCGGCGGCGAATATAGGTGTCGGTTCAGGGCTTTTCATTTCCTTTGCTGCATTACTGGGATACCTGCTGGCATAAGCCCTTTGCTGCCTGAACAGGTTTTATTACATGCTCAACCTTTGCTCATCCCCAGGCACCTTGCCACTTCATGTATTCAATTGAACATCTTTCTTGTATCATATTTAGACATGCATCATCATTATTGTCATGAGCATCATCCGGAAATATCCAAAATATAACAGAATTTCTTGCTCATTCTGAGAACAGCAGACCTACCATCACTCTGACCGCCTCAAACATTCCTCTGCTTTTCACCAAGCTCTGAAACGTTTCCGGGACCTTCTTCAACGATTTCCTTGTATCGGCGTCGTGCCCTAAACACAACAAATCAGCCTTGTCCAGGTGTAGAATTCATGTCATACTCACAAGACCTCGGACAACCGTAACTAACAGACACCACAGACTCCGCTTCCCCCGTCCAATCGAAGCCAATAACCCACCTCACCTCAAGCAGCACTCCATCTTTCCGCATCGTAAGACTCCGACGACCCAAACGTGACCGCAGACGACGCACATCAGACTGCTTCTTCCAGCCCTTCGGAGCTTCATTTTCATCCACATCCTCATCACCCAAAGCATCAGCAGCAACGCGCTCGGTTTCCGACTCGACATGGGCCCTGCTTAGGTCTGGAAGGAGCGACGAAAAGGCATCCTGACATCGCATCCAGCATCGCGCTCGCTTGACCGCTAGATCCCAGTACGAGCCCATGGCCCAGCAAACGCTGCTCACATCGTTCTTGGTCGGACCGCCGCGTATACCGGGGGTGCGGATCCATGTACCGAGTTCGGGCTCTGTCCAGACCGGCAATGAGCGGATTTCAAGATTCGAGATGCATTCGTGTTGGATGTCGACGGTCATTTGGATGTTGGCGCGAAACAGTTGTTGTGGGCCGTGGACTTGTATGGTATGGATTTGGTGTAGGCTGGCGGGGTTGTTGGATGCTGGGGAGGGTGTGGAAATTTGAGAGGAGAATGTGAAGGGGGTGAAAACGCGAAGGTGGGGGAGAGGATCGTCTAGTTTGATAGGTTGATGAGATGGAATGTCTTCGTCTTGGTCGGCGGAGGGAACAGGAGTAGCTTTGATAAAGCTGGAGGACGGCCCAAATGATAATAGGGCCTGAGATATTGGGATAGGTTTCGTTGAAGCATCTTTCCCAGAATCTTCTGAGCCAATTACACGCCTAGCGTAGAGAGTCAGTTGTCTGTATGGCACAACTTGAGAGCAGGTTATTACATCAAGTGTTCAAGGTCCAAGTCCTCGTGTGCTTCCTCGGAGTCGCTATTCCCAAGTGAATTAACGACACGCTCGACGTCTTCGACGTCCTTAGCCAAAAATTCCAATTCTTCCTTCAACTGGTCGCGCTTCCTTATTTTTCGCCTTAGTTCATCATTCGTCTTGTCTGGTCTGGTCGCGGACTGAGGATCTTGAGCAACAGGCTCGGCAAGCTGTACTAAATCCGCATTTTGCGACTCTGATGATGCTTTACGTATAGGAGACTCTTGTCGCGAATCATCATTCTCTGGAGGAGGCAGTGGTGGGTCCACGGGCTTCAGTGGTGAAGATTTTAGCTTTTGTGCAAGTGACTTGCTACGTCGACCACGTTTGCTTGGAGACGAGAACAGAATTCCACGTGGCGGAGGATCGTATTCTAGGTCTTCGAGGCCTTGGGGAGTCGCTGGAAGATCGGCCTCGTCTTCGACTGGCTCTGCAGTGGGTTGAATGTTGCTACGAGTTGATGGAGCCAGAGGTTGCGGTCGCACCGGATTTGCCCGAATCTCTTCTTGTTCAATTGTATGTTCATCGCGGTCTCGTATTCCTTTGGGATTTGTTGGCTCCGTTGTAGCTGCTAGTGCTTTCCTCTCAGTGACTTGGGCAATGGGAGATTCGTCGTTTGTATCAGGCGCTCCACTCAAAACATAGTTGCGAAGGCTCTGTCCTCTCGACGGTATTTCGTGACTGCTCGTCGGTCTGGACCGTGAAGCGCTACTTTTTACTCCTTGGTCGAGTAGGTTAGGATTAAAACGCGCGAGGCTGGCTTTTGTGGGCGACAGAAACGAAGCGCGTCGTGGTGTACTTCGAAGTCCCTGTCGAGGCTCTGGTCGGGTCGGTGACAGTTTTCGTCGTTTCGCGGAGGGCCGTTCCATTGTGAAAGGAAGTTTTGGATATCTGCGAGATGAGTTGTCGATTATGGTTCATTGATGCTCTACAGAAGGACGCGCCGAGTCTCTTTGGGCCCTTGGTCGCGTCGCGGCGGACCCTTGTCCGAGATGACGTTGACTCGTCCAGCCACAATTTTCATTACCAGAATGACGGTTTGATGGCTTCGAATAATCGCAAAGTTCCATGAGACGGCTTATATTGAGCACGCATTCAGTGCGGCTGA
This sequence comes from Astrothelium subdiscretum, assembly GCA_021030935.1. Lineage (NCBI taxonomy): Eukaryota > Fungi > Ascomycota > Dothideomycetes > Trypetheliales > Trypetheliaceae > Astrothelium > Astrothelium subdiscretum. The sequence goes on along the minus strand of JAGFMW010000060.1, from coordinate 86,942 downwards.
ATGTTAGCTTGCATGCGCAACAAACATGGCTGAAATTGAGAGCTTGCGCCGGACCCAAAGCCCTCCAAGCCGATAACAGATTGCACCAGCGATGGCGTTCGAATATCGCTACACCTGGAGAGCAGGCCGCTCCGCACAAGGGCTTTTACGCTGGTAGGAAGCCTAATGATCGCGATCTTGTGCCTAGCTAACTAGAGCAGAAATGCTTGAGCAACCACCAGAAAAGGTACAGCCAGCGACACGAACTACGCCTGCCCCCCCGCCTCCAGACGAGCTCCCTAAGACGGATAAAGAGGAGACTCTCTCCAAAGCTCGAGTTGTCTTTGGCTCTCGCTTGGCCGGTCCAGCTGAGCGTCGTGAAGAAATCAATCGAGCGTCTACGAACGTAGCCGGGGTGAGGGTCCCACCCAAGCCATCAGAGCCAGACAATTGCTGCATGTCAGGCTGTGTCAATTGCGTATGGGACAGATATCGCGACGAGCTGGAAGAATGGGCCAGCGCCAGTGCGCTTGCGCGTGAACGCTTACAGGCGCAGCGAGAAAAGGCTAGGGGGTCAGGAATGATGTTGGAGCACCCTGGAATGCCGACGCATGTAGCGACAAGCATGGATGATGACGGAGGAGGAAGCGAAACCAATTGGGGTTCGGGTTTGGCAATGAGTGGCCAAGGAGGGGATCTGTTTGGAGATATACCCGTTGGGATTCGAGAATTTATGCGAACGGAGAAAATGTTGAAAGAGCGACATCTTCAAGAGCGCAGTATGGGCGGTTAGCGAATCAACCAGGTAGCGCATCAATGATATTAAGTTCCCCCGTTGCGAATTTTAGATGCTGATCCAAGTATCTGAAGTCAAACTCCTAGATGCCGTACCGCCTCTGACCACATGCGCCCGTACACCTCTTTTAGAAACTGACTCAGTCGACATCAACCCCTTTTGCTGTAAGATCCTTCCGTGCCTGATCAATTTGTATCATCAACTCCTTATGCGCGTCCGGAACGTTATTGAAGAAGAGGACACCCCATCCCAACTTGAAGAGGAGGTAGGATCCGAACGAAACTATGGCCCAGAATGGTAGCTATATGAGGGCGGTCCATCAGCCAATGCTCGCAAACAAGGAAGACATATCTTCCAGATAGATTTAATTGCAATCTCGAGAAAGGCAAACCGACCACAGGAATGACCTCATCTTGGACCTTACTTGGGAACGGAACGAGGCCAAATAGACAGAGGAGGTAGAACTGTTATACAATGAGCTCGTTGATTACAGAAGCTGATCTGCTCGTGACTTACAGAGGCTACAAGGAGACCTATGGATAGGGTTTGCTGAGCTTTTGTCATGATGCAGACCCCGACGAGGTTGATTGGAAGACAGGTCTGCCCCGTAGTACAGCGAAAGATAGAGAGTTATGAGGTACGTTTCCTCTGCTTGACCAGTCGTGGAATCTTGAGGTCGCCCACTGCATTGACTTTATTTGACGGAGCACCTTGAGTACAGTATTCGGTAGAACTTCGGGTGAACTGTACGAGATGAATCTGGTGTTGTTTACCCAGGCATCACCGTATGCTCGAAATGGAAACCATCACATTTACTCATCATCTCTTTCATAGGGGATAAAGTATTCGAATGCAATAATGGTTCGAGTGCTTGGATCGTCATCAGAATGTGACAAAGTACCTAGAATGCAAATAAAAATCGAGAATTTTGGCCTTTCCTAATCTTTGAGCTGAAACCTCAAACTTCAGACTTTCTCAATGTCTTCAGAAACACTGGATCAGGATCTGAGCAAGATTTCTTCGTTGCTTGCGCAACATGATGCAACAAGTATGAAGAATATTGTGTCTACTATAGACATCCTGAGAAAGCTGAAGCTCTCTCCGTCGCACCACACGCAAGCATGGGAAATTCTAGCTGATGCGAGCCGAAAGGGTAAGGCTAGTCTCTCGAATCGTACTGTTATTACGCAGATTTGCTGTTGCATTTTTGCCTCTGTGGAAAGAAAAAGGGCCCTTACTTGAACACTTAAAAGAAGCTAATACCTGCAGAGCAATGGCGTGAACCGTTTGGTCAGAACGGCCTGGTCGCTTTAAGCGCTTCTCTATTGTCTGATACTCATTTGTCCCAAGAAGAACATCTTCAGATACTCCGATTCGTTGGTAACTGTTGTGCAGATTGCGGTAGGTCTGCTGTGCTTTCTCCGGGCAAAAAAAGCACCAACTTGAATAATCGTTGACTTTGCCAATAGATGGCAATCGGCAAATTATTGTAGATCAAGGTACTCTGGAATATATTGGAAAAACTATCACTCATCCAGACACTGCGTCTGTCGCCTCCACTGTGCTATTCAACATTTTTAACGACTACGGTAATATTTCAATATCTTCTGTGAAGCCCGATTGACTGAATAAAATTAGAGCCTGCGCAAAAAGCATCTAGCCTTGAATTGTTCGGCAATTGCCTTGCGTCTTTGACGACTGGAACGATCGGTCCTGCCAATAACGCGTACAACTGTACGTGCCAAAATCTACATACAATTCTACAAGCCTTGGATAATGAAGTGGAACTCGCAACAAACCATAAAGACTTGCTGTCACTTGCAATCTTTCTAATCAACTACGTGGTGGAGAAAGAAGGGCAGATTGAAGATTTAGATGATTGCTTTCCACTCTGGAGCTCGTGTATCATCCTTCTCCGTCACGTTCGGGCTAGAGAAATATCGACTACACATCTGGGCCTCGCTCTTAGAATTTTCCAAGATATTTCGCAAAAATTGCAGACTCTGCAATCAGACGCAGACAGTACAGAGAACAAGACAATGCTCGAAGCCGTCAACAGCGAATTTTTAGAGGTTCTTTCTGGAATTGCTAGCAGTGCACATTTTTCAATCTTGGATGGCCAAGACTCCGTACCTTGGAAACTTCTCCGCACTTGGTTGACCATCAACGATCATGAGGCATGCTTTGTATGTGCAAGTCTGATCCTCGGGAATCTTGCTCAAGAAGATGCAGCATGTGAAAGTCTTGTTCTTGAGAAAAGAATCCATATACCCCTCATCGCAAGTCTACAGAATCGCACAGGTCGTCGCGCTCTGCATGCAGCCGGCGGTTGCCTCCGGAACCTTGCTGTGCCGCCAAATAACAAGGAAATAATTGCTGAAGCAGGAGCCTTCGAAGCTGTGATGTGTTTGCTGCAGTTTAGCGTGGTACTAGAATTGCCGTATCTGGGAGCCTGTATGATGCGGCAGCTTGTCAATGGCTCCTTTAACAATGTCCGACGTCTTCTGGTCAAGCCTCATTCTCATGGTCAGGCAAATATTGATCCTACATCCTACCTGCAGGCATTATTGCAAGCTTCATCAGGAAGCGACGACTTTGCCATCAAGGCCGAGGTCGCTCGAACAGTCGCCGCCATTTTCCGGGTGTTGTCTACAGCTAAAGAACCGCAAGACCACGTCGATCAGATTCGCACGCAGATACTTTCGCATCCGAACATACTCGCTCCAGTAGACGTTGTCCTACGGCAGGACCAATCTAAGCCGCTCCAATCGGAAGGCTGGTTTACCCTCGCTTTGGTTTCGCAAAGCGACGAGGGCGCGAGGATCGTTGCTGAGGCTGTAAACAATGACGATATTTTCATCCTCCTACAAAAACAGGTCAGAGTGGTCGAGATTGGGAGTGAGGGCGAAGGACATGATGTACAAGATGGCGTAAGCAAAGACCGAGAAAATGCGCTTGTACTGGTCGCCTCCTTGTTGCAGACGGCCAGAGATCGCATGTCTGAAGTCCAGCAGCAGAAACTCACAGCATTGCTAAAGGAGCAGAATGTGGAATGGCCAAAAGCAGAACGATCTTGAATTTTTTTTCGATAGGGTCAATCTCTGTTCTAATTCGTAGAATTACTTGATGCTCCTGGCTGTCGAGAGAATATCGAAGCGTGCCCGCGATCTTCCCCCATTGTGTTGCTTTGGCTCTGAAAATGGCAGTGTTGATTAGCTGGTACGGAGTGCGCTGGATAAAGAAAAATAGTAGATTTGAAGAACTAACATTCAAAGATAATGTCTGCGAGAGAAAGTATCCTCTCTTGAGGGTTATGTTTAAGAAATAAGAGATTGGCGAATAGCATTCAATCAACTCACTGTTCTGGTTCCAAGTATTCAAAAGAAGGATATAATCTCTCTGGTACTGAGGGACTACGCATCCGAGGTGACAGATAGACCGGAACGGGAGACGGTGTATCTCATTCCAGATCTGCCACAGAGTTGGGTACCAAGGTATCTTGAGCTCCCCCGCAATATCCCCTCTTCGCTTCGAAAGCTCGAGTGAAAAGCACGTCCTCGAGGTCTTTTGTTCGCTTGTTCGTGACGTCACTGTCTTGCGACCTTCGATCAACCAAAGGCCCATACAAAACGCAGTCTGGTCTACCACCACATCCACAAAGGTTTCAGAGGATTTAATAATTTTCCTGGATTAAATCGACGTCGCGGAACAACATGTCCAAAATTTTAGAAGTTTTTCTCCAACAGTTGAGGAAAAAAAGTTGTCTGAGACGTTCAACGATAGAGCAGAAGGTTTCCCGAATAGGAAACTACCGAATCGGGAAGTGAAGTTGAGCCACTTGAGAAGCACCGCATACCTTATACCACCATTGCAAAGTCCCATATTCTATCAATCCAGCCAGACTGGCACTCCATACACCACCGGCGCCGCTCCATTCAAGTATCTCAGATAACACTCCCCCCGACTCCTCGCCAAAGACTCCACCAGGCTTCTCCCCTTCTGCCTCTCCTCATCTCTGGCCCGACCCTCCAGCTCCATGTCCTTCTTCGCATCAGCTCGCCCTCTCCCTCTCTTCTTCGGTGTCTTCGGCGCCTTCGCTCCCTTATCAGTCGCTGCCGCCGACATTCTCTCCGACCCAGCCTGCGGCGGCCACAACCCCCATTCCTCGCCCAGCCGTAGGCTAAAGCGATCGATATCTTTATCCGTGACATCCCACAGCGTGGCACAAACCGCCATGCACGGGCTACTCATTTCACCTTCCTCCGTTTCTTCTTCATCTCCATCTCCATCTTCTCTTTTTTCTTGTCCATCGTTTATCCCGAGCACCTCCTTATCCATATCCCGCAGCACGCCATCCTCATCACTCCAGCCCGCAGCCAAGTACCCGAGCACACTTCCCTGCGGCTCGAACTCGCCGTGCTCGGTGACGGCACCGCTGCTGCAGCCCATGAGCCACACGACGCTGGCGCAGCGGGCGAGGCGCTTCACGGTGCGGGTGCGGATGTACTGGGCGCCGCTGCCGTGGCCAAAGTACAACATAATCTCTGAATCGGCGAGAAGGCTCTCGCAGTCCTGTTCGGAGGGAGCACGGCCGGTCAAGGATGGGATTGCACAGGTCGGATTCGGCGGAAGCGTTTTGAGAGGAGCCGAGAGGACGTGTTCGGTGTGCGAGAGATCGCCGGACGGGTTGAGGATGTAGGAAGTGTGAGAGCGATTGAGGCGGAAGCCTTGTTCTTGCTGATCGTCTGTGCAGCTTCTTGCGGGACAGCGGCTCTGGTGCTTGAGGCTTTGGTGGCGTTGGATGACGATCCGGTCTCTGAGCGCCTTCATGCTGGGCACTCTACTCACAGCTAACCCATCTAGACATGGTAGACTTTCCCAAGGGAACGCATGTAGCTGCTTGTCCAGGATCAAGATCATGTGTCTCGGTGCTGTCTCTGCTTGTTCATGGCCGGCGCCGTCGTGGTAAGCTTTTAATGCATCAGTGGTCTCGACGACGATGGAGTCGAAGTCGATCTCATCGTATGCGTTGCGCTCGCCGTTGAATTGCAAAATGTCTACGATGAAGTATACCAGGTCCATCAACGCCTCGTCAATGTCCAGAGAATCATCATTGGCATTGCCAAGGCCAATGAAAAGCTCAAGCACCCTCGAGTCAAGAGTGACACGCTGACTGTTGCTTTTGCTCTTGCCTTTTGCATTACCTTTGCCACGAGTATTGCTCTGGCGCGATGGCAGATATCGGTCTAGGATATTTTGGAATGACTTTTGGAATCGGGCGAGGAGATGCGGATGTCGTTGGTGCTGTGAAAAGATCCCGCGGAAGCCACCGAACCAAATATTATCAATGTTCAGAAGGAGATCTCGCAGTCGCGCATCTAGAGCTTCACGCTCAGCCCACCACGCACTTTTAGCTCCTTTCACGCTCATATCGCGAGTATCGTGAGTACTGCTATTGGAGACGGAGATAATTTCGAGCAGCTCTTTCTTTCCCAGTTCGAATGTGAACGGCTCACCGTCGTCCATATCATCGGCTTTTTGGCGAGATATTGGGAGCCGTAAGATGAAAGGAGTTTCGTGGGCATGATAGCGGGTCACATAGAACTCGTCTCCAGTTTCGTTTAAAGATATGGAAACAGCTATCCATGGCTCTGGAATCAAGTCGACATAGTCTCGCTGGAATTGTAGAGGGGTAGGTAATGCTGGTGTGCCGAGGAGCGCATCGGCGTCAGGCCATGCGAGCAAGTTCTCACGTTTGTTTTGCCTTTTATCAATGGCAGTAGCATCAATATCATTCTGGAAAGCATGAATTCTTGAGATCTCTGCTCCCAAATTAGCCAAAGTGCCAAATACTTGTCTTTGCAACCGTGCTTACCCAAAGATCGTGCGAAAGCAAGTGGCTGTTGAGAAGCATGAGGATATGCGGAACAAGTAGCGGACAGGAAAAATGTAACTTGTCCAAGCATATTGCCCAGATTGTGAACAATGGAAGTACTGCCAGTTTGTAAGGCTTTCGTGTGCACCTCGAGGAGGCAATCTCTTGCTTGCTGTAGGAGTAAGGTGAAGTCCACCATAGCCGGCGTCGCTTTTCGGCCTCCCTTTTGGGGTGATACAGATCTACTCTGGCCCTTCTGGGACAGAGAGACATTAGGATGAGGGTAATGTGATAGCTCAGAGGCATCCTTCTCTGCCCGAGCGACCGCTGGAAAAGATATTGTGGACTCCGGCAGAACATTGAAGCTAAATTCGGAAGATAATAGTCGCATGGCTTGAGCGAGAAGATTTTTGAAATTCGCCATGTGATAGAAAATAGCGTCTTCACGACCTGTCAACATATTTTGTGCCTTCAGCAAGGTCTCGCACGCTTCAGGCAATCTCCCTTTTAGCAGTAACACCACGGCCTTTCCGGTTAGAAGAATCGCGAGTGATCCAGCTAGGCGAGGAAACCCTTCGGCACTATTGTTGTCATCCTCAATTTGGTAGGATTTGGCTTTGGGCGGAAGCTTTGCGGCGGACTTGGGCTGAGGTTTTCGGGCTTTGGATGATTTCAAGGTCTTCTTCTGCCTCTCGCTATCGTCGATGTGAACCTTGCTCAGACTATCTTCAAGGCCAGTCCCAGTAGATTGCAACCGATCGAGAGCGCGCATATGCGAAGATGACATTAGCCCTTCTAGAACAAAGACTGCGCGTTCTATGCATGCTATTTCAGCTCCATCGTTGCCGTGCAAATGCTCAAGTCGCCCTCTTGACTGGTGGTATAAGACCAGTGCTTGAGTCTGGCTCGAGCTTTCTTGGATGCTGCCTGCCTTCTCAAGTAGTTGCTGAGCTTCAATAGCCCGATGGCTACGGGTCCAGTACATACTCAACTTGGCGCGGACACTGACCAAAAACGCGTCTGCTTGCACAGCATTTGCAATCTTCTCCGCCTGCTCACCATAGTATATTGATTCCTGAAATAAGCCGGAGTGGCTGTAGACATGAGCCAGATGCAAAAGACTCCTGACCAGCGACGGGACGAGATGCCAGAAGAGAGGGCCTTTAAGCTTTTCATGCGTCATTGATGTGATTGGAGGCCGTGGGGTTGCATCAAGCCCAATTCTGGCAACTTCGTCAGTCAAGGCTTCCACTTCGGAATCTACAGTTTCAGATGCAGACACATTGTGCTTGTTAACATGTCTATCCTCCAGGATAGCCCAAGCCCGCTGGTAAAGTCTTACGCTACGCTTTGCTTGTACCAGTGCACCGTCTGTACAACCTAGTTCGAGCGCAAGCATCGACAACAAGCGGGAGGCATTGGCGGCAAAATTGATGTATTTCACACGTTCAGAGCTTGTTGCAGAATTCCCACATAACTTCTGGATTTCGGGGCTCTCTGAGACGAGCAAAGCGACTTTCTTCAATATCTCACGACTGGGCTCAATTAACACAGCGATATCAATGGGGGGTATCTCAAGAAATTTACCATTCACTCAGGTCGCCAATATCAAGCGAATGTTCCGCATCAATCAGCTGAACCTGCAAATTGACCTCCGGTGACACTGAAATTGAAGACATCAAAGTCCGAGCATCTGTGAGTGTGATTGCAGCTCGACCGCTATATCCAAGGCGAAGGTATTGCATGGCTACGCTCGTTTTGCAATTGGCCAAAGAGGTAGGGTCTGACGTCTTCCGAAGCTGTTCAATTCTGGATATCAGGCCCAAGACTGCAACACGTTCTACTTCTAGACCTTGCATATCCAGAAAGTGTGTAAATGCTTGTAGCTGCGCAATGAACGGATCGACGTCATCCACTCTTTTCAGCAGGTCGTTCCACGTTGATGAAGCTTCAACAATGGACTGCAAGTCAAGCAATGCAGGCTTGAGAGCTTCAAATTTTGGCAAGCCTTGGCGAAAGCTCTTTGCGATTCTCCAGCTAGCTTGGACATGTTCTTGATATCTCCGCAGACCGGCATCAGCTCCAAGGCCTTGCTCATCGTTCATGTATTGGTCTTCCACGGCAAGCCTCGAAATTTCATTGTTCCAGATGGCCGGATAGTCTGTTGCTAGCTGGAGTAGAGTCCTGATAACCCTTTGTCGGCGTATGGGAAATTTTACAGACGTATAGATCGACAGCAAGTGCCATATGATAGTTTGCAATGCTTTAATAATATGCAATTCAACCTCTCTACGAGGACTGATGCCGGTCGAGATGAGGTATAACTGCTGTTCCAGCAGACCACCGCGCTCAATGGGCGTCAAGGTCGGGTCATCAAAGAAGCTCCCAACGCCGTCCACCACGGAATTGCCATGCTTTAGTCGCTTGATAAAAGCTGTTAAGAGGTGTCCGAGTTGAGCGATCTGACCGTCGGAAGCCCATACGACTCGAGGCGCGTTCTTCGCTGAAAGCTTCGCTACTTCTTCCAGCACGCCACACCGAATGCATACATTGATAGCATTTACACGCGCGTTATGAGCCTCGAGAGCCCTACCAGTCGAATCAAGAACAGTTGCAAGTTTCTCAAGCTTTGCAGCTAAATGGCCTGCTTCTTGTTCGGGCTTACTCCGCGACCTCAGCACTTCGACGGAACGAACAAGAGCTTGAACCGATCCATCCAAGGTAGTCGAGCCAGAAAGCTTGCTTTGGTGGGATTGAAACGCCCAGTAAAGGTTCGAGACTTTGATCAAGTACTGTCCCGGGTCGAAATCCTTTGGGACTGGAAGCTCCTCGACTTTCACCCAAGATTCGATGAGGCAAATTGACGAAGCGCAATCTTGCAAGATACGCTCTAGGTCATCCCAAGCAATATTGTTGGCAGGAATAAGTATCTTCAGAATACCAAAGACAGAATCAATCGTGCCTTTTGCAACCTGAGTTGCCAATGCTCGAAAACGAGACACCATTGATGCTGAGTCCGCGCAGATCGTTTCATGCGAGATGGCCTGTATGAATTTAACAAGGAATCTGAGAGAGTCACACACAATGGTTTGTGACAACCTTACGACACTAGCACCGCTTGAATGCTGGGGTCGACCAAGCTCTTGTGAGTTTTTCATGAGGAACTTAACGGCTGCTCTTCGGAACGCCATAACTGATGCCAAGACCTGACTCTGTTCTAATATTTCGTGATTGCACAAGCTTTTTGCAATAATGTCCAATCCACGTTGAATCGCGTTTCCAGAAATAGCATTTTCTTCCGTCACATCAGGTTGCTCAGACGCGGTTCTTTCCTCTAGCACCAGCGTTGCAACTCGTAGACCCAGGGTAGCCTGTTCCACTGTCGCTTCTCCTCTTTTGCTAATTTTCAGGGCGGATTGAGCGTGTTTCATTGTCCTTTGGAGGTTTCCAGCACTTTGTGCGATCGTACTGAGCAGCGATTCCAAGGGTGCCCAGGAACGTTGATCTTCAAGGCTATCTCTCTCTGTGTCGACCCGATCTTCGAGTAGCGCTTGGATTCTGTTGCGCCACTGGACTGCCATATCGTAGACCTGCTTTGGATTCGTGGAGTTTCTGTTTGCGAAGGCACTCAAACATTTGACGAAGGGTTCCCAAAGCTCCTTATCAATGTTTGCCTGATGATCAACAAGCCTCCACCATTGAACTTTGGCTTCGAGCGCTAGCTGCTGTAGGGTGAATGCAGTCTGAGGCGTAGGGTATAATTTCGCGTTAGATGATGCTGCATCCTCCGAGCTGGACGAGGACGGGCAAAGCGAGAAATAAATTTGACTCAGCGACTGTAGTTGGCGGGCTGCTTTCTCTTTGGGCTGACTTAGAGAGACACTTTGTATTATCAACGAGGTGGGACAGCATGGCGACGAACGCAGGAGATGCGCTACAGCAGCCTCGGTGATGGAAGCTCGCTTTGTTGCTGCAATGAGCCGTAGCACAAGAAGTTGATGGCTGACAATCAGAGGAAGGATTGGACTGTCTTGGATAACGTGTTTGAAGGACAGTAGGCTTGCCAATGTTTCCCGGTCTTTGGTTAAGTCCGCGTCATTGCTTCCATTTTCATGGCCCTCACACGGATCACATTTGCGTAACTCGTCTTTCAAAGACGTTTCAAGCCTCCTTTTGAGGATGCATAGTTCTTTGATTGCAAGCGTGTCAAGTCCTAGGTTCACAAACTTTCCGACAAGAGCCAACATGCCGTTCTCCAGCTGTAAAACTGGTAATGCTTTTCTCGCGAACTGCTCTGTATGTGCCGACCTGAGATATGCAAACGCGACCCTAGCGCTCTCTGCCACTGCGACGATTCTGGTAGAAGGACCGTGCTTGCTCAAGGAGGTGGACGAAGAGCTTCGCCGGAGGGCAGAAGGTTTACCAGTACCATTGAAAACTTCGTTGACTTGACGAGGTTGTAGAGGCTTCTCATTCAACGAGGGCATACGCCTTGGGGATTCTCCGGATGGCTTTCCTCCATGATCTTGATCCTTTGGTTGTAGCCGAGGATGAGCTTGTGGCTTAGATTTGAGAGCGTCCGTCAAGCTCTTCAGCGAGATATTGACTACTTCTTGTGCTAGAATGTATTTCTCCTTTGCGCTCAATGGTGATCTAGCATCCTCCTCATGTACCTTAACCAATACTCCGGATTGCGCTTTCGACGTTGTTTTCGTGCCATCTCGTGCGGTCGCTCCTGCTCGCAGCGTACCTCTGGATCTTGTAGCTCTGCCATTCTTCTCTTCCGGCTTCGGTTTGATATTCTCTTTGCTCGATGGATGTGTGTTGAGGAGATTTCGAAGAATTGATACCGTGGCCGAAGAACAGGCTGTGGTCGATGTAAGCGCGTTCCGGACTGCATCCGCTTCGTCTTGAACCCTTCCCATTTGTCAAATTGTTCGTTACCTCCCGCCACAGCTTCTGTGTGAAGACATTACCATTAGCAGATTCTCATACATAAGCATCGTGCCACTGGCAGCGCGCGTTACGAAACCAGAGCCCAATCAGACGTAGCGACTCGGTTGACCCAGCAACAGCCCTGCGGAACAACTCCCACCCAACAGTCTCAACCAGCCACGTCTTCATTAACGGCGTCGCTGTCTGCAAGAAGAGTGATTCGAAACATCGGCAGATCGTGGAGGTAGTCGGAGAGTGATAAGATGGCCATCAGATCCGGCATGTGCTGGCGGTGTCGATCCTCTACTCTCAATGCTTTCCGCATGGGCAAGAGGACGACAAAGTCACTTCCACCGGGACATCATTCATTTAGCACTACCTATCTACGCCTACGCTCTAGCTCCTCCGATCCAACGACATCCTTCTTCCCTATCTTCCAGCCCTCTTTCTGGCGCTCCATCCTCCCCAAACGCAGCCGTCTACGCTCGGATTCTCCATCTTCCTCATCAGGTCCTCCCCGCCCACATTGGATCCACAACCCTTCCACCCACATCATCATTCTCTCACTGCTCGCGGGCTCGCAAGCGATCCAGATCCTGGCATTGAAGCGGGACCACCTAAATTATAGCCTCCGTACGGACGCATATATCGCGAAATTAAAAGAGGTGATTGGACGCGTGCAGGGGGGCGAAGATGTGGATGTCAAGAAGGAGCTGGGGACAGGGGATGAGAAGAGAGAGAGGGAATGGGAAGAAGTGATGAGGGAGATTGAGAAGGAGGATGAGATATTCGTGAGCCGAAGGAGGGGGAGGAAGACGGCGGAAAATGCCGAGCCTGGTGAGCGAGGTGAGGATGGTATGAGAGGTCGAGCTGGCACTGAAGATCCGACACTAGAGGAGAGAAATGTGCAATACCAGGCGGCACCTCGTGAGTCTGCGTCATCACAGACCGCTGTTGGCAGTGGGAGTAGCAATGCCGGCTCGACGGTCCGCTACTACTAGGATTTTTTCGCCGCATTAGCTCGCTTGCGGACTGCAAAATGAATTCTTCGATCCCATGCAAAGCATCACCTTCCAAGGGTTAGATTCAGGGAGCAATCTGGTCTCGTATCCTCTTTCTGCATTCCATTACGCGAGGAGATACGGTCACCAATGAGAGCAGAAATTTGGTGCGCCTCGCATTCCCTCGGCTGATGTGAGGCATTAGATTGCCATGCCTTAGTCGTTTTTATACTGCGAGAACAGCGTTGACTGAGCATGCAGAGCGCCAGGGTATTTGATGCCCAACATATTTCTTATACATATGTCTGCTTCTCGCTGAAAGGGTTTAGAGGTTACGAGCTACGGCACAACGCCGAAAAGAGCATATGAGGGCGACGCTACAAAAAGTATAGAGTCCTGGTTGGTCCAGTAAGGCCAACATCGATAAAAGCTGCATTATGCAATAGTAAGTAAAGGTACGAGTCGTTAAAGTTTTTCGGAAGATTTTTTAGCACGCAAGATATATCAGGGGTCACGCCCGTAGCCATGGTATCCAATAAGATCGAATTAAACCATTGTTTCGGGTAATGATGCTTCTTTCTGGAGGGCGATCGTTTGTTGTTATTGCTAGGTTTCGTATATATCAGGCCCTCGCGCAGCGGGAAGCAAACTTTATTCAATAGCAAGACAACAATTGCCGAGCAAAGATATTTCCAGAACACGTCCTATACAGATCCAACCATCCATTGCACAACAGTTTGGTCTTACATGAGGACCTGACACTGCAATTTCGGTGTGTGCGCCAAAATAAGGTTCTTCAAGGGTTGAAACCCCTACGAAGCACGATACGTCGTAGTGCAGAACGTGTATAGCCCCACATGTATACCCTTACCGGTCTGAAGTCCCAGTCCAAGTTCCGGAAACCGGAGAACGGAGAACGCAGAGCGGAAAGACAACGCTGAAGTTTCCATATCCTCGGGTTCTCTTCGCGGCACACGCCTATGGTTGCCCATATCAAACCACCCAATCTCAGCAAGACTCCACCATGAACCCTGACCCTGTCCCTTCTGAAGCAACCGTCGCTGATGCCATGAATAATGAAGAATGGAAGAAACGCCAATGACTTTCCTGATAAGTGCCAAAGAGAAGTAAAAATGGCCTGACAAAGGAGACGCGTAGTGCATCGCTTCCCGATTGGGGAGGGCACAGCTTTATAAAGCAGGGAAAGATGTCAAATCAAGATGGAGAACGAAATATTGCCATAGTGACAGACACAGCCCAGCACAAACGTGTATACGTGCTGCAAGCTAGATAATACGAAGGGAAAAAAAAAAGAAGGCTCTCAACGTCCTAACGCCGCTCATGCGCCCATAATGTATGACCCAGTCCCAATGTCGCATAATCATGTAGTCTCGATGTTCTAAGAGATTCGTAAATCGTCGGTCAAGGATACGAGCGCTTGCAGGAACCATCAAACGTTCGTGTCATCCGGTCGTACGTTGCCAACGCACAAATGGCTTCGCGAGATAGCTCCCCTGAGGAATGGGGAACAGAATCGCGTTCACGATTGGGTCTCGGATGAAGGACGCTCGACCACCTATACAGCATTGCTTGAATATTATGGTCAAGGGCCCATTCTTCTTCTTCGACCCCGACTGCCGCCTTCTGGCCGTTGTGCGAGGACTTCGCGGAGCTGGGGATCGTCTTTATCCTTATCGACGTGATGCACTCTTACGTGTCTGCGGTTATTACGTTAGCGCCTTGATCTTGGTGAATTCACATGCAATGCTCAAAGGTTTTTAATATACCTCTGCAGATTATCAGGCCGTGGGTATTTGTGCTCCCTGTCCGGACAGAAAGGACAGACATAACCCGGTGATTCATGAACCAGGCCGTGACGAATCATTTCATTCTTTCGTTTGAATCCTTTACCGCCTTCTGAGCGCGGACAGCCTTTTACAGGACAGTAATGTGGCCGATTCGATGAGTGGACGTTGGCATGCGAGCTACACGACGCTATGTTAGCCTTCATAATGTTTTAAGACACTGGCATGATTTCAAAGCGTCTTAGTGCGACAATGACGCTCGGTTCCCGATCCTTCGCTTGGCAATCATGCCTAGGAAGGGGAATGTTGCGGTGGCGAGGCCGTGACTGTCAAGAACCAAACACGCTCTTTCATGAGGGGCAGATAGGAAACACGTACTTTAATAAATATTGCGTTTGAAATGGCAAAGCTGAGCATCCGGGATATTCACACCGGTACCCACCGACGGGTGGCGGTCCCTCTCGCGGCGGCTGAGGCGGAACCGGAGGTGGCAAAGTTAAGTTTTGCCGTGGCGTGCCGTCCAGACTCATGCGAGGTTCTGCAGGAGTGTGTCCAGCTGAACTGAATGAATCCCCTGTACTCGGGTGACTCTCGGCTGTGCTCGTCGATGGTCCGGAGGATGGGTAGGAGCCACCTCCTGCCTCCGTCACTTGCGACTGTTGTCTGCTGTAGTAGAATGGACTCGTGCTTATTGCGATACTGTTTGCGGATGGAGGAGAAAGGCTCGTCATTTCGCGTCCAAATCTAAAGGATGAGTCTGCAGGAGAACGCTCGCCAATGCTATGGGCGCTTGCCGGAGGAGACGTATGACTACTTAAAGGCGGGCCAAATGGGGGCGATCTCCTTTGAGTGCTGGTAGGAAAATTGCGCGAGATTTGGCCGGGAGAATGCGTAATTGCGGATTGAGTACTTGCAGAGGAAATCGAGGTCGAAGGACGGTGTTGATGCGATACACTGTTGTTACGAGCCTCATTTTCTTGACTAGCCACATCTGCGATATCACTGAGATGTTGGAATGGAGGCAGCTGCCTTCCTGTGTCTGGGGAGCTAAGTGGATTTGACGGCGAACTTGGATCTTGCATTGCCGGAAGAGTATGTCGAGGCGATATATCAGAAGGCGAAATAGCATGTTTTCGTAACCGCGGTGAGTCGTTGATGGAATCCCCTGGGGAAGGGCCTTCTGGCTGTTCGAGGCGTGAAGGACGTCGTGAACCCGTTGCAACGCCACCCATGCCTTCATTGCCTAATCTGATACTCTCGTCTAAGCTGGAGAAGCGACTCCGTTGCGTATCATAATCCCTCGATGGAGGACTCGTCATACTGAGAGCGGAGAATTTGCTTCTTGAGCCTTCTAGACTGCCCTTGCGCTCGTCTTCGGGCGAAGAGGTAGAAACGGCGCTATCCTTGCGACTCTCTGGCGCATTGCTTGTAGGAATTCCAAGTTGTATCTGCTTCCGGGCAGCCTTGGCGAGGTTGAAAAGTTCGTCACCTGCTGAATGATTCTGGGCCAGCGGGTCAGATCCTGTTCCAGGCCCTAATTCAACCACCGGCCCGTGGCCACCCCCTTCCATTTCTTCCTCCGACTCACTTGCCTCGGATTCGCTATCGACGTCGAGGGGTCGTAATGCAGCAGTCTGAGATATTTCTGGGTGATTCGAGTTTCCGAGGAAGTTGATGAGGACCGCGTCACCTTGGCTCGCGCGGGCCTTTGGGGGGCGATTAGTGCGCTTCCGACGTTTGGAAGAGTTGGTACTGACGTCTTCTGGCGCTCTTATCTGTGGAATGAATGGTGGCGGAGATGGTGATGGCCTTGCTTTCACATAGACTTGTTCTAAGCCGGGAGACCGTGAAAGAGCGTCGTCGTCGTTGTAGTACTCTGACGAAGCAGTCATCCGTCAACGACTGAAAGGAAAAGAAGGAGCTCCGAGCTTCGGAAATCGTTTAAGTTTCTACGTCTTGAGCCTCAAGCTGCGCGGGTGTCCGAGTAAAGTATAGTCGTTCTGCTTTGGAAGGATTGTTTCCCGGGTTGATGAGAGTCTCTGCTTTCCTGATCGGTACACCTCGCGCTGAACACGCGATGGCAAAAAGTCGACCTGAAACGCGACCCACGAATATCCTTCTGCGGATCAGTCCGGTCGAGGCCGTTTCTTCGACCTCTTGGTCAGTGCAGATTGTTCGATGTTGCTGCTAAGGTGCAATGATTGGCATGCACAGCCCTCGTGTTGCCGCGGATCTTCGTACGAAACGGCGTTTGAAGAATAAAATTCGGGATCAATCCAAATTTCGATGGATGCTGCATGTTTTTGCCATCAGTCTCAGAACGTGTCAGCTGCCTCGAGGGCAACAAGTGATGTGGTGGCCACGAGCAGCCCGCCAACTTATTCAAGACAGACATGAACAGATACTTTAGGCGCCCACTATATGAGAGAGAGTGTGAGGGTGGTGACAGGCGTCAAAGTGACGAATAAGTGGGCTTGGTAAACAGGAATGCAGTGGACAGACCGTTACAGCATGGAGAGAACGGTTTACGAACAGTATAGACTCAATTGCAACAGTGTGATGCGGCGATAAGCGCCGTGTTGGTGGTGGCCAGGGGTTGGGTGTCTTGTCGTGGCCACTCTGATTGAGCGCAGGTGCGCCGGCCCAGCGCGCATGAAGGAGGAACAAAACAGTCGAACATCTCGCACAGCAAGAACGAGAGGAAGCAGGAACGCCTCGGGTACAAAGGCGAACAGGTGGGAAAGTTTTGAAACGTACCAATGCAAAGCTCCGACAACGCTTCCACAGAGCCTCAAAGTACTTTCTGGATGACGGGCGGGACCCCGGTCTTCGTCTGAGACCGATGGCACGTGCGAGGCCGGAGGCGAGCTTCCTGGGCAGAAACAGTTGTTTGGCGTCTTGATTCGACGTTGCGTGCTCGAGGGCAAATTGTCTGGTTACACTCGTCGTAGGCCTGAGGAGTGCTGCTGGTTGTGTGAGTGTGTGTGAGTGTGTGCACGCCTAGAGCTCTCGCCGGCGGGGTCTGCAGCAATACCCTATCAGGCTCGCTCGGACAACGAGGAGGTATCTGTAAGGCTTGCGAATCGTTCTTTTTTGTCGATCCGGACCACGAGCCACAGGCTGGATGCCAGCAGCTGACGGCGACTTCCCTCGGTCGATCAATGATGAATATCAAACACCGCGCTCGACGACCGCAACCGCGCGACTCCAGATCCTGAACGGCAGCAGGAATCCTGAGAGCGACAGCATTGCGGTGACCGCAATAATATCTGGTCGGGCGGTGGGGACAAGGTGGACATAGCGCGCAGGTGGAGGCATGGTCCATGATTTATGGGAGTCGCTGTGCACGGCAGGAGGGCCTCATCAGAGGCTGAGAGGCAGGCCTCAACTCCACAGGCGCGATCTCTCGAGCCTGCATCGCATTCCGGCTTTGACGATGCTGGCAGACCCTGCAAGGTGCGCTCTCGCGGCGGCCGACGGACTGGCCGCATGTGTAATGTGTGCGGCTCAGCGGGGCTACCTAGCCCGACTTCATTAGGGATCGTGGCGTCTGTAGCCGGCAGGGCTAAAAGCTTGAGCGCTGCGAAGGAACGTTATGCAAGCACGCAACGAAGACATCGTTGGGGTTCGCCAGAGCGCCACCGCAGGGACGGTGTCTCTAGTCTCGCAGCGTCTCCAGCTGATTGGCGAGCTACAGCGCACTCTGAAACGACCCTCGAGTCGCGAAGAAGGGCCTCCTCCAGGATTACCCCACCCACCTCACGAACTTTGAACTGAGCGATGCCGTCCTCCCATGTGTACTCAGCTGACTGCTCAGCGACTGCATCGTGCTAGCTAGGATGCGAAAAGGAGAAGCCCCCCTTGGCCAGAAGGCGGTGGCGGATCGCAACGGATAAGCCGTCGTCCATACAAAGGATCGTCGTGGCCCCCGGAGCAGCTCCCGAGCCAAAATGTGCTGCAGCACGTTCGAAACTCCTTCGATGGCCCTTTGGGCATGGGAGAACGAGTGGAATCTTCCAAACATCTTCTGTTTGGAAACCAATCGAACGCGCCCAGCCCCCGTAAGACGACAATTAAAGCTTGACGTTAGCCTGCAATCATTGCCCAGCCAAACCGCATGTCAGACGGAATACGTGGAGAAATGATGAAGTGCGTGTGCGTTTAAGGCCACCCATTCCTCGTAGGGCGTGATCTACCATTAGGCTGGCCGATGTCCAGAGAAGTCGACCAAGCAGGTCTCGGGGCGGTCCGGTGGAGCACCACTCGTCCCGAAGTGCCAACTTGCTGCAGCTTACACACGCATCGTCATCTTGATAAGAGATTCCCATGATTCGTACAGCTGATGGCGGCTGGTAACACATCGACGATGAGGGCGAGAGCACATGGCTTCCCGTCTCCGGCAAGACGTACACCGCTATTCGAGAATGCCAGAAACACATAAGACTGAATCCTCCCTTATTTCTATCCGGCGCGAAATCTATCCGGCTTCAGGTTAGGAGATGTTTATGGACGAACCAAAACAAGGAAAAGGTCCCCCAAACATGCCAATGCCTTTGCAGACCACGTCCAGAAAAAAAAAGAACCGAAAAGCAAAAAATATATGCACTCTAAATGCCACTTGCAATCGTATCGCACTTGCCCTACCATTGCAAGCTCGCGAGGCTGATAGCCAATCCTCTAATCAAGCTTCTAGTAGGTATCCAGCCACTCAGATCGCTGCTGCTGCTCTTACGTACTGCGCTCTATACTTCATACACCATTTTAGTGTCGCTTGGGCTGCTGGACAGATAATTTTCAATTATGCCTGAGCGTCATCGTCCGAATTCGGCCAGGCCGATCGGGTTCGTCAAAATGAGGCAATCTCGCAAATCTCCGTTCTGTCGCCGCAAAAGCCCGCTGCATCTGAATCACTCGCGGCTATACCCCTCCCCTCAATCTCTCCTCTCAGCCTCAAGCGGCCGCTGCTCGAAAGCCGCTCAGGCCGGGCACCCCAACCCAACTGCCCCCTTTAGCCGGCCCCTTGGGCCGACCAAAACTCTCGTCCAGATCGAGGATGATCTTTAACGCGTTGCGACTCCTCAAATAGGGCAACGGCGCCTTCGCCTCGTGCAAGCCCACGCCGGGCTCTGCGTGCCCGCTCGGTCCTCGCGCTGCCGTGGCGCCCTCGTCTTTGCTGCTGCTGCTCCCTGGCATGGGCAGCAGCGCCTGCAGAACCTCATAGCCGGCGAGGGTAAAGCCGAACTGCGGAGAACTGCGAAGGATTCGGGCAGGCCCGCCCTTGAAGAAGGCGCGGAATCCTTCTTGCTGCCAGACCAGACGCGCGCATTGTCGCAGCGACGTGTATGTGGCCTCGCCTTTGCGCGCCTCGACCTGGAGACGCGTCTTGATCACGTCGCAGGGAGTGGTCAGGTACGCTGCGGGCATGCCGGCGATCGCACCTGCTGTCAGGAGCTGGAGAATGCCGAGCTTTTTGTTCGGGGATTCGCCGAAGACATCGCGCTTGAGGTGATTGTACGATGGGAAGTAGATTGCCGAGAAGGGAACTGTCGACGATTCAGCAATCTTTGAGTTTAAAGACGTGGGGATCTCTGATTGGGGTAGGTTCAAGAGGGGCAGGAAAGCTTACCATCACGCAGCAAACAGGCACTGGCGCCTTTGTAGAGACCGACGAGACCGAGATTCTTTACTATCCACATAGCACTGCGCTTCGGGACGTCTGAAGACTTTTTGGCCAACTCGCCTTGCACTTGCAGACGGATCTTGACAATCTCCAGCGGATTGGTGAAAATCTACAACTCGGTGAGCCCAGTTCAATCGCTTTGATCCTTAAACTCGAACGTACCACTTGCGCAGCGCCTGCAGAACCACCAGCTAGAAGCTCATACGGCCACCATATCTTGCCCGTCTTCGCCTCGGAGAATTTTCCCCGAATGAGATCGTTCACGGTGAGCTTAATTGCTTTCTCCGGCGCCACACCAACGAGCTGTGGCAAAACGCCTGAATACAGACCCAGAATGCCTTCGTTCCTGATCACCTTCTTCGCGCAATCGATCGAGTTCTTGTACATCAATTCTCCTACCCGCGTACTCCTCTGATTCTGCATCCGCGTCTTGACGAGATCAATGGGATACACCATGAATGCGCCAAAGGCTCCTGCTATACTGCCGAGTGCGAAGTGATGGGCGGACTCTAATACATCGTGGAGAATGCTTCTCGAGGAAGCGAATGCCTTGGCAGCAGCGTCGGACGCGGCTCCGACAGCGTCCGCGCCTGCTTCGTACGCCGTCTGCCACGATGCGTCCAGAACTTTAGCAAAGTCGGTGAGACCGAGTCTACCTGAGGGCTCGTCCAGGCTGGCGAAATGGAACAGAATATCTGCTTCCATCGGGGTAAAGAGGGAAAACCGTGTTATCCGCGCCGCTTCATTCAAGAAGTCTGTCCTTGTAATTTTTCCATCTTCACTTTTGCTCGTTGCGTTCCTGATCACAAGCTCCACGAGGTCCATCTCCCGTATCATGTTCTGGAAAGCTCTGACATTTGCATATGAGATCTTGCTACCCGTAGAGATGTTGCAGAGCGATTGTAGGTTCTCGAGAAGGTGGTCTGATAGTTTATGTCGTGCCGTCTCAACAATAATGCGCTGGAAATCCTCCGGTTCTATGTATCCATCTCCATTCTTGTCGAAGTAATGAAAAGCTTGTCGTATCCGTTCTCCTTGCAGGCCCCGTAACATTTGTGAGAACTGAGGATATGTCATGTCGTGCCGATGTCTCTTGCCTCCAACGTAGAGCTTTGCCCATTCTGAATTCCAGTCGAACGGAATCGTATCGGCGCCCTTGTTCTGTTGTAATATCCTATTGAAGTCTTCGAACGCGACAAGACCATCACCGTCCTCGTCAAAAAGTCGGAAAGCAATTTCGTATTCAGCGTCTGGTTTAGCGAGGAGGTTCTCGAAGGTATGCCAGTCCTGCATGTTCAGCCGGCCACTCTTTCTCCGATCTGCAACGCGGAATAGCACTGCATACTGCTCGCGCTTGATCTTGTGCTGGATGCATCGTCGTGTCAGTCACTGTTGGTACTACTCCGTGGTAGTTGGATGAAACGCGCCCGAGTCGGCGTCTTGAAGAGATAACGTACATAGTCTTCGCTTTCGGGCGCAATGGCGTCAATGAACTCATTTTGGCCCAGGAAGTATTCTCCTGTCTCTTCGTCTCTTCTAGCATGCTGCATAAATGAAGCGCGACTCTGTTGTGAGAGCTGAGGTTCCTGTGTCGAGCCCAGTAGCGCTTCCGCGACCTGGGCTTTTACCGTGGCCATGATGAGCGACAGTCGTAGCGAAATGCACAGGGAACAGTCTCAGAACGGAGTTAGATAAGGAGTAGAAGGGTTTTTGACAGTAACTTTTTTTTGGGACCCGTCGGCGCGGTGAACTAAGCCCTGGTCGCTAACTCCGTAATTTTCCAGATCTCGGGATCTGAAGTACGGAACACGATATTGATACGGAGAGGTCAATTGGCAGACCAGCAAGCGCTAGCAGACTGCAGTCATCGAGAAGGAATGCTTCAAGTTAGAGAGGAGGAAAAAGCGATCAAATACAGGAAAATCTGGCTCGGACTGAGGGCAGTGATGGTTGAAGCGCAGCTGTCAAGACACCTTTTTTGGGACAAGGTTTTGTCGCTTAACCTGCAGCTGGAGCTTGGCCGTCGATCCATTTTTTTTCACCCTTGCTATTTTGGGCCTCAACAGCAGAGGAATTTTATTCGAGCTCTTTTCTTTCCCGCCCCACAAAAATACATCTCATCTGGTTACACTGACGGATTTCATGTTCGATTTAATCTGTCTTAAACTCGAGTCTACCCGCCCATTGCCTCAACCTCAGACCATAGACCTGCATAAATATCACGATCAGAAATACCGCCGCACACACGCCAGCTTGTATCGCGAAACTCCGCTCCGTACCCATCGCATTTGCCCACTGAACCTGAAAATAAGAAATGATAAAGCCTCCCGTCGTGCGTCCAAAATTGATCCAGGCATTGACTTCTCCACCTGCTTCAGGATAGCTATCGAGACAATATGATTGAATCCCCACAGTCGTGATCATGGTCCCAAAAACGTAAAGCCCCCAAGCTACGGCCGCCGCCATGTAGTGCCAGGCGCGCTCCAACGCGAAGCCCAGGACGACGAGTCCAGTGATGACGAAGGGAGTGCTGACCCAGAGCACCATAAGGCGAAACTCAGGCTGGAAGGTCCCTTTGTTGCGACGAGTGAGAGCTGCAGCGATGACATCGTGGAGCCAATGGCCGGCTATCTCACCAAGGATCGCTGCGACGATTGGGGTGAAATAGAAGTATCCGATTTGCTTCGGGCCAAACCCGTAGAGAGGAGTGACAAAAATCGACAATGTCGTATTGATCCCAACGACCCAGGCGAATGTGAAGAGGTAGTAGAACGTTGATAGGAAGATTGTGGGCTTCAAGATGACTTGTATCGGCCGCATGACTGCCTGATAAAGGCTGCTGCGTTGATGGCGATCTCTCCATTGCTCAATGCCAATGAGTCGTCGAATCTTACTCTGTCGCGGCAGGTGTTGATCCTTGGGGATTCTACGATTATAAAACGTCTCATCCGCGAACAAGACGATTGCGATCAGACACAATCCCGACTCGATGGTGAAGACGCCAAAAGCCCATTGCCACTTCTGCGTGGAAATGATAAACGCTGCAAAGAGTGGCCCGAAGTAAGGCGATAGAATGATAAATGACGCCCAAACGTTGATCTTGCGGGCGTGTTCATGGAAGAAGAAGATATCTTTGATGAACATGAGACCACCTCCTTGGGCGACAGTGGAGAAAAATCCATTAAGGATTCTTGCAGCCATGAACGATTCGAAAGTCGTGGCACCGGCGCACCAGGCGGCGGTCCAAACAGCAGTCAATGCAAACCAGAACAGCACCGGCAGACGTCCAAAATAGGCCGATAGTACAACAACGAAGAGGCCACCCGCTCCCAGCATGAAAACATTGCCGGCCTGGGAGTGGTTGACATAGTCGGGGCTGAGACCCCAGATTGTAGACTGCGGTAAGAGCGTCACAGCGCCCGTCGCGCTGCCATAATCTGCCAAGAAAGCCGTCGCCGAGATGACCAACAAGATGATGTTCTTCTTCGTTTGACTCCAGTTCAAGGGATCATTGGGGTCGTCGCTGGGCTGTGGGATCAGGACTGTGTGGCCATCAGGCGCAAGCTTAAGATTTCGATATTTCGGATCGTCTTTGTCGATTAAGTTAAGGTCAACAATGTAGCCATCTTGCTCGCCGATGGCTTCGAGATCCAATTGCTCATTGCTGACGTCTACTACACCATCGGGTTTCTTCTGCTCAAGCTCCTCGGAATCCATTCAGAAAGGTAATGCTCTCAAATACTCATAGGTCCGATGCGTTTCAAACTTTTCACAGAGTTTTGGTTGGGCTTCAGTCAAACCCTATAGAATGTGGAGATGGAGACGATGAATCAAAAATGTTCAAAACAAAGCATTGCATTAACAGACGAACGTTGCATACGAAAATGCTATCTCTCAGCTTCGCCGTCTAAGCATCCAGAGTCGTTGACAAAACGGGACGCCTAATCAGCACTATCTAATACTTTAATAATCAACATTAGCCTCGGCGGCTCAGGCAACTCATCTGCCGCTGTCGCCGCACTTGTTGACCGGTAGCGCGAACATGTCAATCAATTAATTACAAGGGTTGCAGAGCAGCTGCAGCCCCGCAGTGAATGTGCGGCGCGGTCTTGGGGTGCGCATGGTCAGCTACTAGTGTGTGAACGGCTGACTGCCGGCATGAGCGACGAATACGCTCCGTACCTAATACTGACTGCTTCCCCAGAAAGGGAACTGGCCAGTTTGTAGCCAACCTAGGTAGGCAAACTTCCCGAGGTGGCCGGTAAGTAATACACTGTGCCACCTAGATGCAGAAAGGGCCGATCACCATATGCTCACCGCAAGAATATGGCGGTGATCGGTACTCCGTAGACAGTTCCTCGATGGCTTTCTTGGCAAGCATCCTGACGCGGATCGTCTGGATTATTTGAGAAGAGCCCAGATGTGGACCAGATTCGTCAAAAGTAATTCTAGGACGCCACAAAACAGGCCCCGAAGATGCCAGCTTGTTGGAGCAGCTCTAGTGATTTCGAGTATTGCATTAGAGCAATGATATGAAATGAGAAGCAGCGTGAAACGCAACGACCAGTCCAAGATGGAAATGGCGCCTTCAAAGCCAAGAGCAAATCTCTGTACCAAGAAAAGTGCCGTGACGGTTCGGCGGTAAAGCCACGAATCGTCAGAGTTCCTACGAACGTACAGATCGAATCCTGAATATGGCATCGATCGTATGTCTGTTTTGGAGACCGAAGCTATTTCGGATTGTTGGGTAGAATAGCTAGGTGTTGGCGGAGCGCAGCGGAATTTTCTGAGCATCGCCCAGCGAAGCCTTTCCAGAGCAGTTTCACATCTTGCCTGATTATGTTGCATCCTTGCAGACCTGTTGAGCTCCTCTTTACCAAGCAGTGCGGGCAAGAGCTCGGGTCTAGTTATCCACAAGGTTCTATTTAGCTCATCAGTGCAGAGACATTCACGGTCGAATGCCTCCGAAACATGTGCATAATGCACAAATCGGCTGTAAAACGCAGGCGTGAGCACCTTGACCTCAATGGTTGGGAGAGGAGCGTCCGTATGACGCTCGGTGGTTTTGTACACATGTTTATGGCCCATTCCCGATGGAGGCTCATAAATCATGGAGAGCGGCTGGTTGGCACGTCTCACTAGGTACTCGATGTAACTCCTAAAAAATGGCTCCAGAATCCTACTGCGGGTCAGCTAATGAAACGAATCAGAACAGATAGACAATACCATTCCGAGTTCGTTGGGTGTCGACTGATGCTACTCTTAGTAACCTCAGGCCGAAACCAAACAGGAAGACTTCGGGAGAAATAGAGCATGAACGCCTCTTTGAGAATGCGAGGGAACGTGACAAAGCCAATCCACCACCATCCAAGAATAAAGCGATACAATTCAAGCTTGCCAGCTACTTGAGGATCAAGCGGATTTCCATCAGTAAAAATGCGAGCAATAAGCTTAGGGCGGCTATCAGTGGACCTCAAGACAATCGTATTGTCAATGAGCCATTTCGAATTGTCTTTCTCACTTAAGGGATTATGAGCAGCCAGAGAGTAAGAGCCTTCCCTGTCGTTAAAGGGGGAGACGTGGAAATCTTTAGACCACTCATCTGAAAAGACAGTAGAGTGCACATCAGCCTGGATTGCCTTTTCGGGATGAAGCTGTCCATCCGCTTCCGGCAGGTCTGCGGCGTCATTGAGTCCCCCTTGACGTTTGCCGGCATTTTTATTAGTAGTTGATTGCTTTAGGAAATACATTCGTCGCTCGTCGAAAGTATTGTTCACCTCGAGAATCACGGCCTTCAATTGTCGTAACTCAGAGTACAGGTACCAGAAAGAGACGGGGTTGAAAGAGTAACCCAGAAATCTGGGGGCAGTGACGAGGTAGACGTGAGGAAAATTACCTGGGTTTTCGCCCTACCCACAATTAGTGTCGGTGATGTAGACAAATCCCAAGTGTCCCCTGCGTACCTGGGATTGCAGGTAAGAAGCCAGCTTTGCCTTCAGATCAAGCCTCGGGCCATCACGGTCTAAATAATCCGCTCCGGAGATGTGGAACCAGCCTCTGCGACGTTCTTTAGGAGGTAAAACCTGAGTGTCAACGGAAAGAAAGCTCCCAATGGAACCTCGCCATCCCAGCGGAATTCCCACCAGGAGATAAGAGTACAAAAACGCATGTCTCTTAGGGAAAAGGCGGGTATGAGTGGTCTTGCACGGAAATAACATTGGTTTCAAGAAATTGTCATCGAAAAGTTCAACTTCGGGAATTGTTCTCAAACGAGACTCTTGATGGCGTCGTTCCCAGCTCACACCGATACCAGCCAGTATTGCACATATTCCTAGAAGGGCGAGTGTCTCCCACGTAACTGGGTCTGAACACCATACTGCCGTACAATGGAACTGTCTCAGAGATGGCGTTGTCCAGGAAAAGTTCCATAACTCAATAACGAGTAATGCAAGGACATCACTTGTGGTTGTTGGATCGGTCTGCCACGTCCGATAGAGGGTGAAGGCAACCCAGCTTATCCATGCAGCTAGGGTTCCCACGCTCCAGATGGCCGGGTTCTGACTCCAATCCACGAGTTTGAATACGAATAGAAGACTCAATACAATCATGTACCCTTTTCGAAGCGAATTCCTGCCTTTGGCATCGCCCGCGATGGCCGCCAACATTGAATCTTTCGCGATGAACACGTTGGTGGGGTAGAAGTTGAAGCAGAATGTTAGATGAGCAGAGTTCGGAAGTTGCGGTTCCAACTTCGTCTGTTCATGCACGTGTCGGTCGAAATTTACCTTACACATCGCTTGGTGAACAATGATATCACATATTTGACATGGCCTGGTTGTTCTTGCCCGCGCTACTCAATAGGAGAGAACGATCCAATCAAGACTTGGGACATTTGCGGACTGCGATGAAAAAGGAAATAAGGCTCCCACTACCGCCTAGGTACACTCAAGGTCATTTAATGACCTATTCGAATTTTGACTACCTAATTGCTAGATAGGCAGCAAGATATATATTGTGAATGGTCAGAATCGTGAAGTTTTGTCCGAACCTTCATGCCTTCGTAGCCATCCGCGATTTACATCTTAATATCAGATGGGATGCTAACCTCCAAAATGTCGAGGCCTTTTGCAATATCACTTTTACTTGGCATTTTGCCCCTCCTCATCAATTCAGCTGCTTGAGACATATATGGGTCCTTCATCATGCTTGCAACTGCTACCACAGTTTCTCCTTTCGTGTAGTATGCCACCCAACTTGGCTTCTCTGGCTCTCCCACTAAAATAACATCGTCGTAGCCTCCCACAGTATTACCACAATATCGTAATTGAGACCCGACCGCAGACCAGAAGACTGGAATGAAGGGCTTTGGCCGAGCAGAGTTCGGATGAGCGATAGAATTAGCTACACTGCGACCTTGGTTTTGTGCAACATTCCAGTGCTCGATGCGGACCGGTGCACCATTCCCGTTAGGTCCATGATACGGGTAAGTTGCAATGTCGCCAATTGCAAAGACGTCCTTGTATCCTGGGACGGTAAAGCTCTCGTCGACTCGGATACTGCCGTCCTTCTCAAGTGGGATCCCTGAATCTTTGAGGAATTCAGTGGCTGGGCCAACACCGACACCCTCGATGACAAGGTCCGCATCCAGTGTTGTGCCGTCCTTGAGGTGGACTGCTCCAACCTTTGAAGAATCAGACTTTGATGGCGTTGCCTTGTCTACAGCTGCCTCCATGTGGAATTTGACGCCATTCTTCTCAAGCAGGCCACGGAAGATCTTCCCGACCTTCTCGCCCATGACGCGATCCATCGGTTGCTTTTCCATCCCGATGACAGTAACATCATTTTTCTTCTGCACCAAAGCATTGGCAACCTCCATACCGATGAAGGAACTACCGATGACAACGATCTTTTTTCCATTATCGCCAACAGCGTTCAGAATATTTTGCACGTCGGGCACAGAGCGTAGTAGGAAGACATTACCGAGCTCACCAAGTTTCAAGCCAGGCAACGGCAATGATTTTGGTGCGCCTCCGGTTGCAAGGACAAGCTTGGTATAGTCGTACGTCTTGCCCGACTTGGTAGATACTTTTCTGCCCTGAAAGTCAACCTTAGTCACTTCATCTTCAAAAATATCTATGGAGGCGTCTTTGTAGAATTCTGGCGAGCGCCATGCGACTTTGGAGACATCAGCGAGAAGTGCCTTGGAAAGCTTTGTACGATCAACGGGCCTATAGCCCTCCTTGGATATGACGGTAATGTGACCATTGAAGCCACCTCCCCGAAGTCCCTCGATGGCGCCGATAGTGCCGGATCCACTACAAATTTGTATCAGTCGAGTCCAGCTGCAAACTTTTAGTGGAATGAAGGCAGACATACCCTCCAATGACGAGGATTTTCTCTTGTCCCTGCGCTTGGCATTTGATATTGAGCGTTCTCCGACTCGATGTTATGCCTTCCTTGTCGCCCTTGATATAAACACCACCATTCTTTTGAATGATCTCGAATTTGGCTAGAGGGTCCAATGCCGGAGCGTCCTCAACATCCCCGGTGGCTACATTAAAACAAGCTAGGAGGTTGTCAGTAAGGCGAGACGAATGTAGCGACCTTAGGCTCCAAACCTCCATGCCAAGCACACGTCAGTCTCCCTTCCCCTGTCAAAACGCCATTCTTCATTGGTGCGCCATAATGGGTACACTTAGGACTCAATGCGTGTAATTCGTCTTTGACCTGGACTAGAAGCACTTTTCCTTCCTCAATACCCTCGACTTCTGCCTCTAGCTTCTGACCATTCTTCAGGTCGACCGAGGTCAGATCCTTGAGCTTGAATTCTTGGGCCATGTTGCGAATTCCTCCGCAAAAATTTGCGTAGCGAGTAGGACCGGATTTGATTCTGAAAAGCCTGACTCGCTGGGTAAGGAGTCCAATGCGAGTTGGAAGCATGAAATAAGGAGGTATCGGAAGCAATGAGCTTGTATGTCAGATGGTCCGCAGCCTGACCAGAACCAGAGGTGTCATTGCATCACCATAACCCAGCACTCGAGCTAAGCCCGCTAAGGTAGGCTTCTCTTATCGATAAAAGCTACTCCGACTAATCACTGTCAGCTGATTGGAGAATCATACTCCACAACCTCGCCCACCTCGCATACAGACGCTTCAACCCTAAGCCACTAACCATCCTCCCTTTATCACTGACTCCCCCCAAAACGTATCCGGATAATCGGCAAGCGCAGCTGCCCCCATGCATCCCGAACTCATCCTAATTTGACGCAAAGCTTGAAGAAGCTAGTCGGGAGTTTCGGTATTGCTGTGCTTGGAAATCACAAGCAGCGAGCGAAATTTGCGTGGGCATGAACAATTCTATCAGAAAGCGCTGCTGAAGCTTGTAGGTAAGCAAGATCGTGCCAATCATAGATGATTTCGATTCATCTGATCGCATCTAAGCAGTCTCAAGATGCTATATGCTCTTGGTACCAGGGACCTTGCCTCGTCATGTACTTGAGGCTTAATAGTAGATAAGTTATGCTCCGCCTCTAGTGGCCCAATCGTCGCTCCATACCCCGCGAGCACAGCACAAAGCCAAACGCCATAAGTACAAGGGGATGGCTAGCTTCAGCTAGGAGAGTTTCTTGATGTTTACCTAATCTCCAGAGCTTTAAGCTTGTTCTGTTCCGTTCGTCCTAATTTTCTTTCCCGTCATTTTTACGTGTCACCATTGAATTAGGAAAATTGTCCCGACATGTGAGTCTGCATTGTTCGGCATTGTTCTGCATTGGTCCGCATTGTCTATGTACAGCAATTGCGTGATACATCAAATATCCATACGTAGCTTATCGATTCCATCTTATTGTTCTTTTCCCACAAAACTTCAACGCTCGTCATCTGCAAGGAGGGCCATTGTAAATGTATACGCTCCCTGAATAGTCAACATCCAACCATTATCATGGGCCTCTCAGGTTTGGAAAAAGGCATTGAAGCAGGCAATGCCCATCGACTATCCATGAATTTCACCGAAAGCTCACACTCCGAATCCCAACGATCATCAGGCGAAGACTCAGCTCAGTCGACACGGTCCAATAGAGAAGAGGAGGAAAAGAACCTTACTCCGAAAGTTTCCCGTACTGCTGGTGCACCTTTGGACAAAATGAAATCTGGAGTATCAGTTGGAACGACGGGTACACAGATTCCAGAGTTCGAGGTTGATTGGGAAGGTCCTGATGACCCGGATAATCCTCTCAATTGGTCATTGGGATACAAATCTATGGTCATTGCGATGATGTCGTACTCTACGACAGTTACGGTACTTTACTCGACTTCTTATACTGCAGCCATACCTGGCTTGAAGAAGAGCTTTGGCATTTCCGAAACAGTCGGTGTACTAGGTGTTACGACATACCTTCTGGGATTGGCCCTGGGCTGTTTAATATCTGCTCCCTTGAGCGAAATGGTCGGCCGAAGACCTGTGTATCTCGTTTCCATTGGATTCTTCGCTATTCTTGTCTTACCAACTGCTCTTGCTCAGAATATGGAAGGTATTCTCATCCCCAGATTTGTCGGCGCTGTCGCGGCTGCGGCATTGGTGAGTAATGCTCCTGGTACAATTAATGATATTGCCAGCGACGAATACCGCGCATTCGTATTCTCAATTTGGGGGATCGGGCCTATGAATGGACCAGTGCTGGGCCCACTGATTGGTGGCTGGGTTTTCCAGTACGCTGACTGGCGATGGGTAAATTGGGTCGCTATGATAGCCGGAGGTGTTGCCTTTGGCTTCTTGATATTTGTCAAAGAAACATATGCCCCAACAATTCTGCGGAGAAAGGCACATTTGCGAAGAACAGAGACTGGCGATGGACGGTGGTGGAGCCGATATGATCAGAAAACGAGCTTTGTCCAGCTTCTGAAGATCAACTTGAGCCGGCCGTTCATCATGGCCGTTACGGAGCCGATTTGCATTTTCTGGGATATCTACATCGCCATCGTCTACGCGATCCTCTACCTCTGCTTCGTCGCCTACCCAATCACCTTCTCCGAATACCGCGGCTGGTCCCCTGGATTCACTGGTCTGGCATATGTGGGCATTGGCACCGGCTCGCTCATCGTCATTATCGGCGAGCCTCTCATCCGCCGCATCATCAACCGTCACAAACCCGACCCGGACACCGGCCGGCCTCCGCCCGAAGCCCAGGTCTCCATCATCTGCGCCGCCGCTTTCCTGATTCCCGCCGGCGAGCTCTGGTTCGCGTGGACCTGCGTGCAACCCGTCCACTGGATATGGCCCATCCTCGCCGGCATCCCCTTCTGCATGGGCAACACCACCCTGTTCATCTACGGCAACAACTACATGCTGCACAGCTACGGCGTCTATGCTGCGTCGGCGCTGGCGGGAAATGCGGTGTTGCGGAGTATCACGGGCGCGACGTTGCCGCTTGCTGGACCGGCCTTGTACAAGAATTTGGGCCCCCACTGGGCGGGGACGCTGCTGGGGCTGTTGGAGCTGGCCTGTGTGCCCATTCCTTTTGTCTTTTATCGGTATGGGGCCAGGATCAGGATGAAGAGTGCTTTGATTCGTAGGATGCAGGAAGAGAAAAAGAAGTTGGAGGGAAAAAGCAGCAAGGTAGAGAGGAGACTAGAAACGGAGGTGATGGCCGAGCCTGCGATGGAGACCGGAGCTGCGATTGGCGAAATCGAAATCGAAGTGGAAGCAGCTGATAGTGCGCTTGAGCAGATCGACATTGAGAAAGCCCTAGGTAAAGCGGCTCCAGCATGATGTATCATTGGATTCGGAACATATTCTGTTTCGATTTGCATAGCGGTGGTTCGGAGACAAGCTCTTGGAAAATACACGGGGGTTGTTTTAACAATGAAAGGGGTATTGTGCATTTCAAAGACAGTCAAATGCTATGATCATATGCTATAACGCTTCGCTTGTGCTTCGCATAATTCGTAGTCAACGAATGCAATATCGCCCTCCGCTTTGAAATGCAGATAGAACGCAAATGTACCCGACCGTGCCTCGTCTTAGAACCAGCCGTCCTCAGATCCCCGGCCGACGAGCTTCCCCAGAACGAGTACCGCCTCGACGACCAGCCCATTCGAGCTGCCGTTGATCTTCCCCCTCACCCAATTGAGCATTCCCATCACTCCATTCCCCGCCACGACATCCTTCCACCTGCCTTGCTCGACCGCAGCAAATGTCGAATGGACCGGAATCTGCGCATCCCCTAAGGCTGGCCCGTGTTGCGATGACAGGACGTTCGGGTTTCGAAGTGGATACTGCACCGTGTAGGCAACCGCCCAGAGAACGAGCGCGGCAAGGTAAATGGCCCATTGCTCAATCAGCGTCGAGTTCCTCGCTTCGGACGGCGGCCGATCCATTTCGAGGCGCAAGATGCGCAAGGCGGTGTTGATGGCGGCATTGTTCTTCGCAAGACCTTGGTTGTTGATCCAGGTGCGGAGTTCGGCTCTCAAGGCTTGGTATTCGTCATTTGTAGTGACCTTCTCGCCCATGACCCAGGTCTCCCCTGCCACCGCCAGTAGCGCGCGAAGGGGTATGTGGTGTGAGAGAGCATTTACAAGATAAAGAAGCTGTGTAGAGCTGACTGGCTCTAGCCGCGCAGGGTCCAATATATTTGGGTCAGTTTCCTTGGCAGCTGCGATCAGGAGCGCAGACCGGAAGGTGTCCAACGGTTCCGCATTTGGCGTATTACTGCCTGATGTTTGATTGAGAATTTCTGAAACGTAGGTAAATTCATCAGTGTCGCTCCAATGCGATAATTCCCCAGGGTCTGCCGTGTCCCATTGCTCTGTTGAGCAAATGAAAGGGAGATTAAGCCCGGATAGATCATCTTGATCCAGAGACTGTGGAAATAAATTGCGCTTTTGTGAATCGAGAACGTAACATAAGGTCAAGAGGCGTCGTCTATGCATGAGTTTCAGGAGTTCACTGTGCTGTGTCCAGATGGGAGGGAGAGACAGCTCGTCTGTCTGTGGTTGGATGCTGTTTATATATTGGAGGGATATCGGGGAAATGATAGATGTATCGTACGAAAGCTGTAATATCAGAATGAGCGCTTCTATGCGGTTTTTGAATGATTTCTTTCTTACAGTGTGATATAGATCTTTGAAGCGAGGTGAGAGAGCTGGTGGTGTCCTTCGATTCATATACTGGGCGTAAACTTCGACAAGGAATGTGGCTTGCATGTCATACACCCTTTTTGATTCGTAGCCGTCCTGTACTCGCTATAGAAGTCATTAGCTTCCGGATCTATTCGGCGCGATGAAACGACTGACCTTTGCCAGGGTCTTCAAACATTGCTCGTGTAGTTTGCGAGAATACTGTTTTTCATTCCAGTCCAGCGAAATCTGCGATCCGATTGCAAGTACTGCAGCTTTTAACAGCGGCGGCACCGTCGAGAGAAGGAATGTCGGTCGATGTAAAACGGGATATTGAGGGTGCGAAAATTCCCAATATTGATTGAGGTATTGTTCATTTATGGCGTCTTCCTCTTGTTGGAATCCGAATTCTACTTCTTCCAGGGCGTCTCTTTGGCTATAATCTTGTATATAGGCCATAGTAGGTATATCAAAGGGCAGGAGGTGCAACGGATTCGAGGATAGCGAGGGCGTGCGGGTTACGGATGTTGACCTTGACTCGTAGGTAGGAGGTACGATAGATATGCTATATTCACGACCGTGCTGCTCGGTATTCCATTCTGGCCAGTATGGACCGATTGTGGATTGCGTGGGAGATATTTGGAATTTTGTAGTTGGGACCTGAGTGGGATATTGCGCGATCAGCGACGTGCTTGAAAAAGATGGCTGTCGGTCTAGCAGCTGGGCAGGGTGCTGACCAGCAAAAGAGAGCGTTGTTAAACTGTAGTCCGGCGTGCCATACACACCGGACGAGTATGGCGGTGATTGCGGCCAAGTAATACCGTCAGGCTGATTGAAGGCACCAGGAGCGTAATCCCCCCAATTCACTGATCCCGAATGAAGTACCTGAGGAGCTTGGTGCGAAAACCTTGTATCTTTCGTACCGCTGTAAACGGTGTCAGCAAATGTGATCGATTTTCTAACGGCAGCAGGCTTTCAATAAAAAGCAATCAACAATGAGGTGCAGAATGGTGAGAGATGTAAGAAGGATATCGTGCAAAGTATCGCCCTCAACATCAGGCGAAGCAAACAGAACGCATCACTGATTCATGCAAGACTGTTGGAGTTGTTGGGCAGGAGATTGTCATACCTTGGAGCAGAAGAATAAGGTCTTGTAGTCTCTCCTACCGAAGGATGCCTCGAAGTCGTAGACACATCAAGTTTACTCGGCGAAGCCGACATGCCGGACACCGGCAAGCTACCATATTTGGTAGAAGGTCCTGATTCTTCGGGGCTGCTCTGACTTTGGGACGAGTCCCGCAAGATCTGACCCGGTTGGTTCTCAAGACTGGATTCGTGTCAGTCAGACATAGGGGCGACTTTCCACACATGCAGGCTTACTGTCTCTCTTTGTGTCTTAACAGAAGATCTTCACGATGGAAGGTCTTGTTGCAGCCCACGAAATCGCACTGAAGGCTTCCAGTGCTATGATTAAGTTGATGTCTCCTAAATTGCATTAGCATAGATTAAACGAGAAAGGGATAAGTCCAGGTACCTCAGATGTTCTGCACGTGTGTATCTCTATCGTGTATAAGCTCCTGTTTGCAAAAGTCGTCTGGAGAACCGAAAGGAGGAAGGGGAGCGAGTGTTGAAGCTTCATACCTTTCCACATGTTTCACAGTTATGCACTCGCATACCCTTTTTTGCTTTGCTAATGCGACCCGTCTTTGTGAGTTTAACTCTCTCATTGGAAGGTTCTGACGAGCCCGTAGCACGCTGCATGATGGGAGTCTCGTCTTGGGGGCCTTCAATGTGGGGGCTGATATGCCTGGATCTGGAGGCGGAACGAGGTACCGGAATTGACTGAGCAATGACGGGAGATGGTGATGATTGCGAGAAAGTATGCGGTTGAAGCTGAGATTGTGTCACCCCAGTAGGTCCTGAATGGTTCCACGGAATATCCTGAGTCTTTATGAAGCGGCTACTTGAAGCATGGTCCATAACTGTAGCAGCACCAAGGTATTCGAGCAATAGAGAATATTTGGCAACCAGCAGGATCTCCGGTCTATCAACGCCTAGTCCAAACCGTCGAGAAATAAAATCTCACTGGAGATCAACCCGCCTTGGTCGTCCAACAGCTATTAATCACGGCTATGATAAAGAGAATAAGGCT
This sequence comes from Astrothelium subdiscretum, assembly GCA_021030935.1. Classification (NCBI taxonomy): domain Eukaryota; kingdom Fungi; phylum Ascomycota; class Dothideomycetes; order Trypetheliales; family Trypetheliaceae; genus Astrothelium; species Astrothelium subdiscretum. The sequence continues at coordinate 51,606 of JAGFMW010000060.1, read as the reverse complement.
GTGTAGAGGGGCAAGGGTAAGCTAGTTTCAGCGCGAATCGAATATAACCGGTGTACATTCGCAAAGAAGATGCCCATGCATTTGGAAGCAAACGAAGTCAGGCCAACCATACAAAGATCTAGCTGCTAGACGAGGCTGACTCAAAAGGAGCACCATTTGGCGACAGAAGAGCCATGCTTAGCAACTAATGCATGCTCCAACGGGTGCGAGATCCGGTGGACACCGGGAGACAGATAAGGAGTACTGTAAAAAGGAACGTGTCCGGCGAGACGGTATTGAGAGCAGAAAATCTGAGACACCAGCTCGGACACGGAGGCATTAGACAAACCGGTGGTTGAAGTCTGGAAAGAGTCGAGATGAAAGACTTGGCATGCTCGTTACTACTACCTTAAACAGAGCCGCCGGTCAAAGGGTCGCGCTTCTGATTTTTCAGCTGTCACAGCCATGGATGAACGAATCGCGCCACAGGAAACCGTCTTGGCTGCTGCGAAATGGACATAGACGGCGGAAACGGTTCCACCTTCACGCCCTAGTGATCGTGAAGAGGATGCCACAAGACAGCGGCGCTAGCTACTTGCGGCTGAGCTGAAGAGTGCTCGCGCAGTCTGCCGTCATGCCCCTGGCAGATGCCTGCTCGGCAGGCCCGCCACCAACAGGACGCGGAAGCGCCTTCATCATCAGACGAATGACTGTTGGCTGATGCCTGGAGAGGGGTGATCGATATCGTGTGAAAAAAGTAGGCGACAACGCCAACCGAAACGCCCTCCGCAATTAGGATCTCCATTTTAAGCTTGCGGGAGCTCTTCGCTTTGTATTTCTCGATTAGTGATCTAGCGGATCTTCCATAAACACCGTAGACCGGAGGTTGCCACGTTTTTTAAGCGATAAACCCGCCTGCCATTGAATTGAGATGTTCGACGAGACATATCTGATCATGGACGTACGCAGCCACTTTATCCTCTGGTATCCGTGGTCTGGTCATCTCTACTCCGTATCAATAAGAGTCTATGCTATTGTGCTCTAGAACCCAAAAGAAGATAGAGCTCTGCTGCAGCTCGCAAATACTGCCTGAGCTAGAGACAACATGCGCCCACACGTAGCCCAGGTTTTCATTGGTGAAAGTGACCTGAAGAGCCCACTCTCGCATAGCTATCCGATTGGCAACCGCCGCGATAAAGTTGATCAGACTCGTACTAGCTCACAGCATTGCTACGTAGCAGTGTCTCAGTTCGGAGAATTGATCGCTTCCAGCTGATCTCGTTCATTCCTATCGCTATTTTTCAGCCGCAAATTGGTGAATTCCTTCACCGGTCAGGAGTATAAGATGCAATCTCCTTCTCATTCTAGCATCAAAGGGAGTTCGGTACACTGAATTAGTAGCAACATGTCGATAGACGCCTGCGTATCTGGAATGAATGATCTACCCAGGGTGCCAGCTGGATGAACAAGCTGAAACGTGCTTCCGCGGTGGCCACCCTAAATGATACTCGTACCGAACGAGCCCGCCAATCGCCAGCATGAATGGAGCGGTCTTGCACTGCAACACGCCACAGATTGTTCGACATACTCAAGAAATTGACATTCCATCGCGAAAACCTTCCCGCTGCAAAAAAAGGAAGAGGCAGAGGTAATTTAAGACGAGTCATGCCAGGAACAACGACTTTCTCTCATTCGCACACCAGTTCATAAAATATACGTAGGTGCGATATACTAACGGGAGTTTGTAAGGAGCGCACCTAAAATTCTAAGGAGCGCACCTTCTAGCCGCTTCGAGCTGTAATGAAACACCTCTCTACAACGAACAGCGTACTTCGTCTTCAAAATTAACGATATCAACTTTTAGAATTAGATTAGGAGGTTAGGGTTGAATTTAGGGTTAGGATGCGAAGGGCACGAAGTATAAGGACCTGTCCCGATCAATTGCGAGTTTCATAGCCCTTCTGGATGTATTTTGTTAGGTGGTTAGGGTGAGAAACACTTGAAAAAGATACAAAAACTGCACGTTGTAGGGAGGTGTTTCATTACAGCTGAAGCGGCTAGGAGGTGCGCTCCTTAGAATTTTAGGTGCGCTCCTTACAAACTCCCTATACTAACGCGTGATTCCGGTCTCTGACCAGTGTTGAACGAAGAATAAAATATACACTGACCCCTGAATGGTCCAGAAGCACTCCATAGGTAACTTTAGACCCTGTATTCAGGAAGTGTGTATTCCGGCAAGAACTGACAATTTGGACTGTTCCTTTGAAATCGACATAAGGTTTGTACCGCATAGCGTTGGCGCTCTGTGGTACGTGCCAACTACAGAAAGCACTCGCACGTCAGTCAACTTCCGGCGTCATGCTCTTCAGAAGTGGCCGAACTAGATGAGTCTGGTCTATCAGAGGTAATTGTATCCAGATCCTTTCTCCCCGGAAGGACGCGGGCACACCAGGAGCACCAACACCTGGCTACGCCATCTCGTTCTCTTCGAAGATGATCTGAATGCTCCCGCTCGTCTTCGTATTCTTTAACGATTGCTCCTAAACGCACACGTTTCTTTACCTTTTTCTTCACCATTCCCCCAATACCTTCGATTTCTTGGAAAAGGTAGCCCGCACCTCCCCAATCCCTCCCCTCGAGCTCGGCCTGTTTAGCTTCACATTCGAGCGCAGCAAGTTCGTCTGCATCGCATTCAATTTCCTGCTCGACGTCTCGAGCAGCAAAACACCGCTCACCCCGGCCACAGGCAACCCCCTCGTTACCTTCTCCAATACCAGTCCCGAGGCCCCCAAGATAGTTAGAATATCGCGTCCTCCACGACCATCCGCGCAGGTAAGTTACATCTTCGACACGAAGGGATTGTCCACAAGCATTGCAAAGCCATACGCCTGCATCTGCGCAAGTGCACGGTCCCCGAGCATACGCTCGCTCGGTGAATGCGACTGGCGCTGGCCTTGATTGTGGATCGCCTAAAGTTGTATGATACCACAAAGGAACTCTCGTACAAGTTTTGCAAATTCGTCGAATGCGGCCATTCAGGGTATTCCGGGGCGGAGGCTTCATAGTACAATTTCGACATACTGCTTTTCCACATCTACGACATTCGCCAACCATGTCTCGAGCACATTGTCCAACCTTCCCACTCGTGATGCGCCCGGCTTGTCCAGAGTGCCATGTTTGATGCGACTCTCTCAATCGATCCGCTAAGCGTGATCCAATCTGGAGATTCTCGTTAACGCAACGTAATGTCTGCTTCACCAGTTGCGTTCGGAACTGTAGCAAATTGACGCGGATCTGACGACAGGTGAGGGAGAGGTTATGCAGCGTGTTGAGGTCCAAGTGCTTGGCAAGCTGGCTGGCGATGCTGAATACGGTCAACGGTCGTACATGGCAAGTTGGGTGATCAAGACGAACGGGTAACAACTCAGGCTAGCTGAGAAACCATTGAGATTTGGATTCGGCCTCTCATCCTGGGAGTCATCTGCGCGAGTCGCCTTCTGTCGTGACGTCCAATGCCAAGCAGCTGAATATGGATCCACAGCTTCATCGCCAAGGTCAACTAGCACCACCATAATCGGTAATCGAGGCAGACTCTGTCAGCTTCATTGAAAAAGCTTTGCCAAGGTTGCTGATTGCAGCAATGCTTGCAATGCAAGTGTAGTATTGAAGTGGGCTGGCCTAGAATGACGTCGGGAACACACCAATCAGCAGGCGCTGATCAGAATCGGAAACTTTTGACCGAAGGCAAAATACGGTACATGCGTGCATGCATAGATGGGTCGCGCACCGCACTCAAAAGTCAAAACCTGTGAAAAGCGGCCCAAGCGTGAGTGCAGACCAAGATACCTAGTTACTGCAATCTCCCTCGTACATGACTCGTTTGAAGACTATCCTGAAACTGCATAAGGGATCCCTGGACATGAAGGAGAAACCTCAAATAGGTAAACGGCCATAAAAAGTATCCGCTGCAATCCGACGTATGCGAATCCGAGCTACAGCTTTGCATTGATAATCGATCCTCCGTCCAGTGCTAAAATTGCGCCATTTACGTACGCGCCAGCCCGGCTTGCTAGAAACAAGGTTGCACCTGCCACGTCTTCAGGCAACCCAATGCGGCCCAGAGGAATGCCACTCTCAATCACATCTCTGTACTGCTTGAGCGTTGCTGCCATCATTTTGCTTTCAAATGGGCCGCAAGCCAAAGCATTCGCCCTGGAAGACACGGTCAATACATAGTATAATATCCTCAATTACAATATCATCGACGTACGTGATGTTTCTACGTCCGAGATGATTCGCTAGCACTTTTGTTAATTGATGGACTCCAGCTTTGGAAGAGGAATATGCAAAAGTCTCCAGTGCCGGCACCCTCAGTCCGTCTACGCTGCCAATATTGATAATTCTACTCGGGTCTTCTGCTGAGGCAGCTGCTTCGAGATATTTGGTCATGAGCTGCGTGACAGAGAAGACGCGCTGCAGATTCAGTGTCAGAACTCTGGTCCATGCCGATTCTGGGTATTCATCATAAGGTGCACCCCAGTTGGAACCACTGTTGTTCACAAGCACATGCAGCTCTGCAGTATCGTTAATTTTAGCTCAAAATTCAGCACCAATAGAACCTACTGGACTCTCTTTTTCCGAACTCTTGTACAAGCGCTTTTACATCCGCTTCTTTGTAGAAGTCGGCAGGAATTGCGATTGCCTTGCCTTTCCCTAGATTGTTTAATTCTTTGCAAGCCTGATCGCAAGCTTTTGCATCTCGGGATGAAATATAAACTGTAGCACCATTGGCAACAAAGCCTTCGGATATCATGCGCCCAATGCCCTTCGCGCCTCCTGTAACTAACACGATTTTACCCTATGGAATATGAGCTGTAGCTTGACGAACTGCAGGCAGGTCGAGTCTCTGAGTACCTCTACATTGAACAAATTAGGGATCTCCATAGTTGTGAATATTGGTGTGGACTTCCGAGAATGCTAGAAATGATGTCTGATGGTCGTGCTAATTTAGATCCGCAAAGCAATCCTAGGTAGAAAACAAGAATGTACAAGGATTCTTTTCAATTATACAACTCGTTTAGACAAATGTGATCCATTTGATGGAAAACCCGAGTTCATGCAGTACAGAGCTGTCAGGGAGATGGCAGCGTTTCAAATGGGAGCAGAGTACTCTGTAGGTCCTCGGTTGATTATCAAAAAAGCCGAGGTCTCCTTGCCAGTGCCAGATTCGAAAGAAATCGCCGGAGGCAGGAGCCCTTTGGCACCATTGAATAGATCTTCACCTCATCTCATCCAACTCCATATACCTCACGCCATAGCCATACTGCCTGAATGTTCTATGGTTGTAGCATGTACCTTCCCCCACCAGCGCATTTCGTTATGTACATGGATTCTACTGCACGCACATGAGCAACTGAACCATCATCAGCCGCTGCTGAATTCTAATTTTTTCTTCAATTTTGGCTTTATAAAACAGTCTCAGGGCTTAAAACTGTCGAGAAAATTAGATTGAGTCGGAAGTTTGCTAATTTTTGTGTGAAAATGGTGTTCATGAGGGAGGACTGTGCACGAGGCGATAAGCGCGCTGTAGATCTCATCAACCGCAGTGTGACGGTGGTGAGTTGCCTCGGCCGAAGTTGGCCATCCCAAAGACTACATGCCTAGGATTTCAATTCGCTCCCCCAATAAATAACGTATGGAAGGGGCGACAGCTTATTCGCTACTCGGCTGGCAACATCAGAGATCAGCCCAAGAGTTATCTTTCGGCCGAGTGTCTGTCCTTCACTGAGTATGCCTGAATCCTAACACCCTAAGTAGGTAATTTGATGCAGATATCGAGCTACATACCAGATTTCAACTACTATGATTCTCAAATACAACTGTCTTTCTTTGAGGTACATTTGTTGTCGTTTAAAATATAAAAGCTCGAGACCCATTTATCGGCTCCGTTCACATTCACGCAGCTCTTCTATCCTTCACAAGACGCACGCACATTTTTATTCAGATCACTGCCTTTGTTTATATTCCTGGTTGAATCAATAATGCTTTTCTTGATCTTGATCGCCGTGCTCCTTACTTTGACACACGCTATAGATTTTCCATCACGAACAGATCCGGGTGACCCTGCTCCATATCAAGAACCAAATGCTCGGCTGGTACCGAACACCTATATTGTTCACTTCTTCGCAAACCATACTCTTCCAAGGCACTTTCAACATTGTGGAGTCAACTTTTCGGAGACGAGCCAGGACTTCAAACACTTCCCAAGCCTCCACAGGTAAGTGCCCGAGATAAACTCACTGTGGATCATGTTGGCTGATACCTAAATTGATAGCTATGTCGCCCGCATGGACTCTCATACATTGCACCAACTAGTTCGTACCGATCCTGGGGTACAATTTGTCGAGCATGAGCACTACATTGAGCAACCGACGCCTCCAAGCCGCAGACAGCGTAGAGCGCCAAAACGCTCCTTATGGTCGCTTGCAAAACGGTGGACTTCACAGTATATTTTATCTGTTTACTGGCCGGTTCAGATGGTCACAGCGAACGGGCCGCTGTCAATTCTGGGCGGTCTGGATTCTGTTCAAACACTTGCAAACGCCGGCCAGGGAGTGAATGCATATGTATTGGACACTGGTAAACGAAGATGCGTTCGTATTGAAGCTCTTGAGGTAGTCACTAAAATTCGCTATAGGGGTCAAGATCACGCATGAGGCCTTTGAGGTATTTCATCTTGCACCAGAACAAATTACAATAAGCCAACATTGAGAAATCTCTGACAGGGTCGAGCATCAAACTTTAAGGGCCAAACGAAGACACCATACTGCCCTGGTGGTGATGACATGGACGACAAACAAGGCCATGGCACTGCTGTACATCCTTCTGAGCCCTGGTCTTACGATAGATTTGGTCGTATGTTAACACAAACTAGGTTGCAAGTGTTCTCGCTGGTGCCAAATTCAGTCCTTCGAAAGCCAACATCATCAACGTCAAAATCTTTTGCACCGCTGGGTCTCCATCTCAAGGCACTGCGACAGCCATGTTGGACGTTATCGATGACCACAAAGCGACCGCCAATTCTCCACAAAACGGATTCAAAGGCTCCATCGTAAATCTTTCCCTGAAAGAACCTTACTCAGCACTTATGGCGAAGACAATCGAACAATTAGATGCTGCTGGTGTTGTAGTGGTTGTATCGGCTGGCAACAAGTGAGTCCTACGGCGAAATCGTCCCAAACAAGTTCCGGCAAAAACATTTTTGCGTTAATATGGCGGCCAGCTCCCCACCAGACAGGGCCACCGATGTATTCCCCTGTAACCAGCCAGCGGCAATTTGCGTCAGTTCGTGCGATCAGCAATACCGGTATTCTGCTGGCTTTGCCTCCTACGGAAGTAGAGTCGATATTTTCGCGCCTGGCGAGGACGTGCCCGTTGCAGCGATCGATAGCGACAATGCAATGGGCGCTCAATCGGGTAAGTGTCCAGGTGATTCCCAATGGTTGAACTCGAGCTGAAAAATTATTGAAGGGACCTCGTTCTCCGCTCCAATAGCTGCCAGCGTGCTATCTCACTTTATTGGTTATGAGGGTCTCGTGACCGATACCAAGACCGTGAAGGTGCGCATGCTTGATAATGCGCTGGACGGTGTGGTTTCAGGTCTGCCAACTTCTGATCCGACGAACCTAACTCCCAATCGGTTGATCAATACTGGACTTCGTCTCGGTGGAAGTGGCAACCCGTACGCCGGGGGGCACATAGCATCGCGTGACTCCCCGAAAGCGGAGGCTGGATTTGTGCTTAATGAACGCAGAGACTTCAATGAGAGTTCGGGCGCAAACTCTTCGATCGGAGCTAGCTCCACCTTTACAAGTATGTGGGCCGTTATTTCCAGTTACCTCAGTAGCCACATGCTGATCTCTTCCAAAGCTTCGTATACAGTGGACTACACCTCGGAGATTTTGCCTGCAGAAATAACGGAGATTAGTTTCACAGACTCCACTAATGATACCAGCACAACCACTTCAGCATGATGAGAGCCCGGGATAGGCGTCGACTGACTGGCTTCGTCTTACTCTTGACTGATGTAGATGAACTGAGGGTCCTGAAAACTGCAATTTTACTGATTTTCGACATGCTTGCTGGTCAGGCTAAGCGCTGTTTGAGTCGAGTAATGGTATAAAGCCTAAAGTTAGCTTTTCTCTACATACATTACCTCTTTGGGGTGTAGAATGACGTTTTCGGGGTGTTGATCCAATGTGTAGATGGGTGCTCATATAGCCATCGTAAGATACATGTCTGGATAACTGCATCATTCGACGTTCAATATTGATCCAACATTGGAAATCTGTTATGGTATTGTGTTCCATCCCTTAAACTGCTGCCTGACTGGTGCCCATGCATGCTAGCGTTGTTTCTGTATGTTTTCAATTCGTTCGGCGCAGGTACTGATAATGGAAAGCATTGAATAAGGACTGAGCACTAGAAACTGAGAGCTCGTACGAACAATGGCCCTGGGCAACGGCACTAGCGGCACAAGGCATACTACTGCGAAGACGGGACTTCTATTGGACGAAGAGTATGAAAATGTCCAAGTTGGTAGCGATGACAGCCCATCAACGAGCATAAGGGTTAGGATATCCTAGTAAGCAGACGAAACTTGTGGCAAAACGCCAGGGGCAAAAGTATTCACATGCATTTCGGGATTCTAATAACATACCCAGATGCCTCCATCATTGCGTGACAAATGGATCTTAATAATTCATGGCACAAGGTTCAAACGCCCTCTCTAGCCCTGCTACGAAGTTATCGATGACGACCAGCCGCATGCGTATCCCGCAAGTGGATCCTGGTGAGGCTTTACCATTCGCAAAAAAGCGTGGGATTCGGTGAGATATCGGGACCGCGGAATGGTTTGATTGGACAATGGAGATTGTCTAGCTCGGAAGGATTCAGCGAACTGCGCATACAGACAACTAAGCGCGCGTCTCTTGAAAGTCAAATACATCTTTGATGCCCAGACCGCTCGGCAGAATTGACAGTGGACGTTGCTGATTGGCGCCAAATTTTGACACCCTCACAGCTGGTTCGCAACTTCTGACAGGTCAGGAATGGAGGAGCTCCAGGCACGACATCGTAAAGAACAGAGAGACTTACAGGCTAGGATCACCCAGAAAAAGAAGTCTGCTACCAAAAAGACTCGGAAGGGCGTCAACGACGAGTGTGCAACATTGGAGCAAGAGCTCAAAGAAAGGCAAGATGCGGAATTGGCTGCGCTGGATACTCGGAATGGCCATACACAAGCCCACATCGATGGCTTGCCGGGGGACTGTCGAGAGGATCTCCTCGCAGATGAATTCATCGAAGAAGGTGCCACATCGAAGCCAGATTCAACCGAGAGTACGAGGACTATACAAACTGAACTGATCGAAAATGATGCAAATCCTCTCCGGAAACCCAGCAGACAAAAAGCCAGGCTTGCACGTAGAGCTGCTGAACATGAGGCACTTGCAGCCCAAGCCGCAGAAGAGGCCGCAAACATGCCTGATGAGCGCGAAAGAGAACGCTCGCAGATGCTCGATCTCTTTAACCACCGCGGACTCATGGAATATGAGATCAGAGCCGATGGCCATTGTCTGTATTCGGCTATTGCTGATCAGATGAACCAGCTCGGCCTCGACCTGTCGCCTAGCAAGCCCACCAAAGAGGAATCGAACGTAGCCGCAGAAGGCATACCAGGCTATCTGCAGGTTCGCCATGCGGCAGCCCAATACATTCTTGCTAATCCGGATGATTTCTCTGCCTTTCTGGAAGAGCCGCTCGATGAATTCATTCACAAGGTGCGAGATACCGGGGAATGGGGAGGCCAATTGGAATTGACGGCTCTGGCCAACGCGTACGATTTAGAAATCAATGTCTTACAGGCGACTGGCAGAGCTGAAAAGATCGCGCCACAGGCGAACGCTGAACACAAGCAGATTTGGTTGGCGTACTATCGACATGGATTTGGTCTCGGCGAGCATTACAATTCGCTACGGAAAGGAGGGCCTTAACAAAAGTTTGTGCGAGATTATTGATCTCATTGATTCGGACGAGTCATTTGTGATGCCAAATACTAATACTATCGGTGCCTTCACCAATCTTATGAGTACGTTCTGGCTTCCAGTGAGCGATCCTAACCAGAGCATTTTCATTTGTCCCAGAAGACTTCTGTTCAATGACATGGCCATTCTCATCGTAAGGAACAACCTCTCCAGGTCTACTCAAGTGCTCCAAGTAGACAACCGGGGGCAAAGCGAAAGGGGGACCGCCTGTCGACGGATCTTTGTATGTGGGAAACTCGAGGCAGATAAGTATCGCTCGTGGGGAAGCGAGTAGTTGCGACATGCGAAGAGCCCACTCAGGGCGGAGAGACGGAGACAGAGCAGAAAGGAACTAATACATGGTCAACATTGACCAAAAGAACTTTGACGTTTCTCGATTCACCAACCGTATAGTCGTATATGAGGTCGAAGTCAAGCATCTTTCCATCCGAGCCTCTGCACCAATCATCCTTGAAGAAATCGCCGCATATCCAATGAATCTGTCCTCTTCCGACCTCCTTGTCCCATACAGGATATTGATCGCTAGACCGTTCAGCCAACTCCTTGCAAGCCTTCAGGGCATTTTCGGAGCATTCTAGGCCATAAGCATCGTATCCACAACCAGAAAATAGCAAGACATCGTAACCTCTACCACAGCCCGGGACAAGTGCTCTTTTTCTACGCCGTTTATCGTTCTCAATCACAAAGGGATCTCCGATGAGATCTTTTCGTTCCTTCAGAGTGTCAATGATTGCCGGACTCGGCTTCTCTCTGTCGAATGGGAGGTATCCCGTCTGCCATAACTCATCCCAGCCTTGTGTATATGTACCGTCTCCGCTGGAGAACTTTTGGAAATGTGCCAGCAGCCTGGCGCGATCCGGATTCTGTGAATTTTCTCCGTTGGCTTCAGCCATGCTTCTCCGTACTCAAGCGCGCCTGTGTGCTCAGATCAGCTCGAGGTAACCGACGTCGGCTGCCATTGCATCCTCCTCGGTGATCTGTGGCAACACAGGAAGTCGCTGTCGTTGGTGCAACAGGACCATGCGATTGAAGGTACGATGGAGTACGGAGTGCCTGACTCCATGGTGGTTGTGGTGCTGTACGTCACGATCGTTGCGTGGATCACACCTGAGTCAGCTGCATGCACAGATCATCCGTTGACCGGCAGAACGGCGGCTTACCGAAACCCCCTCGGAATCGAGATCCGGCACGTCGAAAGCTTCACCGGATAAGGTACTCAATACGTACTTAACATCTATCAACAGAATTTGCGCTAGCATGATATAATGTGAGGGGAGCGACTTATTCCGTACATATTCTGCAAGAGGACGCCACCAAGTGTTCAGTTCTTCCAATGGGATATAGATATTTGGGGAAGTCCTATGCGAGCTACGTGGTTTAGCGTCTCTACGATGCATTTTACCTGGTCGCGGGAATTCGGCACAGTCGTCAACCTACCTAGCGGGGCCACTCCAACGGAAGACGGAGGTATCCACTGAGAATGATCGTAGCAGGAGAGCCTGATCAATGGCATTCACGTCGGCAAGAGGGCAGGCCGAAGATGTCGGGGATATCGCTTTTTTCTTACATGATTTCTTGTTATCTCCTCATTTCCTCTTCTCAGTTACAAATTCTACACCCGTTTCAGTCTTTCGTTCCCAGAAATCTCCTTACTCATTATCGTCACGGAACAGCTTTAAGTTTCTAGTAAGGAAAACAAGCTCTGCCAGTCTGCTGCCTTTTGCCGCTTGCTGTATGATTCGATTTCTGTCATCCGAAGCATGACAAACAAGGATATTGAAAAGGGTGATGTCGAGAAAGTAATAGAACCCAGCAGAGAATCCTCAATATCTGCAGAATTACCGAATGACCTGGAACAAGGAGCTACCGCGATCAACCCTGTATCTGGTAAAGAAAGTAATGCTGTAGCTGATCCCAGTGGGAGAAATACCGCTCCCTCGGTCAAATCTGCAGAAGAACCGTTTGCCAATCCAGTTCCAAGAAAGCAAAGAAGGGGGTTGTTAGCTTGGTTTGCCTTACTACCAGAAGTTGACGAGCCAAAAAATTACAGTCGGCGAAGAAAATGGATCATCACTTTCATTGTTGCAATAGCTTCCGCTGCAGCCCCGCTAGGCTCGGGGCTTCTGCTTCGTAAGTATTGCGATTGTTGATAGCAAGGCTTATGTTGCGGTGGCTGACGATATTTAGCTGCTCTGCAAGATATAACAAGGGATCTTAATACATCTCCAACAATTACAAATCTTTCCGTGGCGCTGTATATGCTTGCTATGGCCATATGCCCTCTATGGTGGTCTTCTTTTAGTGAGACTCTCGGCCGTCGCTCGATATACCTCGTCTCTTTTGCCACGTACGTTTTATGGTGCATACTGTCTGCGGTATCCAACTCCATTGGCATGTTCATTGTTATGAGAATGCTGAATGGAGGTGCCTCTGCAAGTGTCCAAGCCGTAGGTGCGGGTACAATTGCAGATATTTGGGAAGTCAGGGAACGCGGACGAGCCATGGGAATATACTATCTTGGCCCTCTCTGCGGGCCACTACTTTCACCGATCATCGGAGGTGCATTGAATGAAGCCTGGGGCTGGCGTTCAACGCAATGGTTCAGCGTCATTTATGGCGGCGTTATTTGGTTGGCCGTCCTCTTTGGTCTCCCCGAAACATTAAAGAATCGTAAGTCGGTTGTTCAACAAGCTAGAGCAGAAGCCGTACAGCAACCTGGTACCGACAGACCGTCCTTGCAACGTACGACGACAAGACAAAGTGTACAGATCAAGACTAAGAAGTGGATCGCGGTATTCCGTAGGTGCTTCATTGATCCATTGCGAATTCTTCTTACCTTGCGATTCGGAGCCGTCGCTCTTACTGTGTGGTGTGCGTCTACGACATTCTTCTGCCTCTATTTCTTGAACATCAGCGTTCAACAAGTCTTTGATGCGCCTCCCTACAGCTTCTCTTCCATTATCGTAGGATTACTCTATATTCCCCAGTCCCTCGGCTACATTTTGGCTTCCATTTTCGGTGGAAGATGGGTGGATCACATCATGCATCGCGAGGCAGAACGGGCCGGCAGGAAGGACGAGAAAGGCAGATTAATTTTTCGTCCAGAAGATAGGATGAAGGAGAATGCTTGGTTCGCCACTGCGGTTTTCCCGATTTCTATGGTCTGGTATGGGTGGACTGCCGGCAAAGGCGTGATATGGATTGTACCAGTAAGCCACTAATTTCGACGCTTGCCTAACGTATGCCACGGCAGCTAAATAATCTTCGCAGCTGATTGCAAATTTCTTTTTCGGCATTTCTACGATGATCATTTTCGGGATGGTGACGACGATGTTGACCGAGTTCATGCCCAAAAAGGCATCCCACGGGATTGCAGCCAACAATTTTATTCGAAACATCTTTGCGACAGTGTCTGGTATCGTTGCAGAACCCATGATAAGCGCTATTGGAAATGGCTGGTGTTTTACAATTTGGGCGATCATCGTCGCGATTAGTGGACCCGTGGTCATCTTACTCATGAAACGTTATGGTGACCATTGGCGAATAAAAATGGAGAGGGAGCTCAACAAGGACGATTGAAGAGTTATGAGAGACGCCCACCGCCATCAATAGGCGCAGTAATCCATAGACTGTAAATAGCTAATTTTTTTTAAAGGATTTTCTCATATTCCGGTGTCTTTCCCAGCCCTCTGAGCCCTGCAACTCGCCGGAACGGGCAGAAAATATCAGTCTGAATTCGGATCCACAAAAGTCTAGGTTTTGACACTCTGTCCCTTTTGAGACCAGAAGTAATTTCTCAGATACCAGATGAAGTCAAGGTTCCGAAAGCCACGAGGCTCGATCCCGTCGGGAGATCAAACGGCCCCATTCCCGAAGGACATCTCGGCTCTGAAGATCGAGGAAAGGTATCTGCGGAGCGCGTCGGCTTACCATTTTCCACCGTTACATTCATGCCACCCGATGGCATTGATTTAAGCTTTCTGGCATGCGCCTGGAATTCCTGAAGATGCGGTTGCAGGTGCAAGGGCTAGAATCTCGTCCAATGACTTGGCGGCGCCACTGCACGTTTGCACTCTTTTCTTGATTTCTCGATTAATCCAACAAGCCATAGTCTTTTTCACGTTGCAACGAAAGGCTTGGCAAATGCGAACCGATCTATTATCGGCGTCGCAGTCTAGATGTTTACATTTTTCTAGCGCTCTTCTGTCACGCGCCAAAGTCTGCTGCACAGTGATTTCATTCCGCTGCCGTCGCTGACTTTGGATAATCTTGATAACCTCTCCTACGCTTCAAGATTCTATTTCGTATTTGTTGAGAAACACAAATGCTTGCCCTTCAAATCTCCTGTCTACTTTCTAAAGCTTAGCAGTCGCAATTTCCAAATCAGTGCCTAATGCTTACCATCATCAAAACGGCTACTGGCCACAAAAGCAGGAACGCTACTAAGCTTTCCAATATCAGTCCATTATAGCAGGCAGCGCCTTCCACATTCTACTCATGGTGGACAATCTAAAATTAACAACACCATCTAACCCTTGTCGGCCTTCATCTACACCACCATTTCAGGGTGCACCAAATAGGCAGTCCTCAACAACCTCGACCCTAGTCCCAACGTCGACGCGGCCTGCTTGTGGGCGACTCAACACCACGCAATCTTGTTCGCCTTTTAAGCCGGAGTCGGATACCGGCTTGGACGTTGCTATGGCAGGCAAATTCATCACTCCGCCCACGACTCCGCCCCTACACCGTGTTCCCGAACGTCGATCTATTGACGAGGAAACCTTCTCACCCCTTGCTTCAGATAAAGTATCATGCCATCCCAGGAAGGACTCAGTACACTGCCCTCAAGCTTGCCTGTTAAAAATATTCGACGCCTCGTCAAATAATTACAGCGTTGAAAATGCGCAAGCCCTGGGATCGGGATTATGGAGCACGGTGTACTTGGCCGACCTTCATCCAAATGTGAGCAAGCCAATCGCCGACTTAACCCCGCCGAATACGCCTCAGAGACTATCGCTCGACTTCTCGACGGGAAAGCCGAAGCTTTTCGCGGTCAAGCTCCCCGCGCGTGGAGATGCTCGGGACGTCCTCGCTGCCGAAGCCCGGATTTTGTCACACCTCGTAGCGGACCCGAATAGCCAAGCTCATATTGTACCATTTCATGGCTTGGACGAACGCAATGGGGGTTTGGTCATGGATGCAATCCCCCAAACTCTCGACGGTTTGATTGAGTCTCTGGAAGAATTAAGCGAAGATGCTCGTAGAGAACGAATGGCAGGCCTTTTTCCCCACATGGCCCGGCGCCTTGTAGCAGGCTTGGCCTGGCTGCACTCGAAAGGTGTCGTGCACGGAGATATCAAGCCATCGAACATTCTCGTGGGTCGGCCATCATCAAGTCCGTCCGTCGACAGCAAGAAGATGAACGTGGACAACTCGAACACACCGGATGTAGCTCCAGTCTACTGCGATTTTTCTGCTTCTCTGCAAGTTTCTTCTGATGATTCGAACGGCGGCCGTCTGTTCCCATCTCCATCCAAGGTCGCAGGTGGCGGCACGTGGGAATTTCTTGCTCCGGAGCTCTTGACATTAGGTTCTCCGGATCCAACTCCGTCTTCGGATGTTTACGCTCTTGCTATCACGCTTCTCAAATTCGTGATGGGCGCCTCTCCATTCGCGACTGTGAGCAACAATCGCTTCATGCTGCGCAACGCGATCAAGGTGGGAGAACCGCTGAGGTTTGCGAGTGATGGAGAGCTCAAGAAGGTGAGACGACTAGCAGGATGGGAAGCATGGTTGCGACCTGCCTTAGCCAAGAAGCCAGAGGCACGGCTAAGCGCAGAGGAGTGGCTTGACCAACTACAGAACGATGAGTTATGACGTTAACGAACAGTTCTTTGTACTATTAAGATTGTGAGAATAGCCTTGACCTTTCAGACGTTGGGAATAGAAAAAGGGAGATCTAGCGTTGGCGCCGTGGGTGTTCTTTTGGGTTTCTTGACGAGAGCGAGGATGAGAGTCCGGTCATAAGAAGCTTCAAGGCTGAGGGGGGAGATTTGTAAAAGCCAAAATGAGGCTCAAGTCCGTGTTTTTTTTTTCGGCCAGTGTTTTGGTGTATGATTACTCTGTGTCGTGTTTCACATGCATTTCGTACGGAGTACATCCTTGGCTTGCGTAACAATCAACGTCTCAGTGTACATCAGAACCTTACAAGATGCCATAGTGCTACCCGAAGTGCTCATCGGCTAAAAGGGTATCAACCCAACCAATCTACAGAATAAATCACTGGCCCAGCGTTGATGTTTGCTTAACCAGTGGTTGCCCGGCACAGGGGTATTCTCGGCAGGCAAAGCTCCGATGACTTCATTTCCCTTTCCCCATCAAGCAGCTCGTTCAGTACCTACCACAACATTGCCCAGACTCTGAAAGGGGGGTGGGAACCCCATGGGTCTTCGTCTGCTCTCATTCTTCTCAAGTTTCTTCTTAGCAATCTTAGATATTTCACTCGAGCCAGCAATTCGACCTCTTCAGAACGCGGATGTCTTTCTGCATCTATTAGACAACCCCGCCTCCGCATAGCCGCGGCACTTAGTCTGGGTCCATCATGTCACTTCAACGGAGTGCAATTGCTACGAGGTCTACAGTCAGACGAAGCTCTTGTCCCCCTGTCAATCCTTTCTACGCTCAACCTTCCATCCAAGCACCAATCCATTCCCGGTTAAATCGTCTACCTCGGTTCCCTCGATCACCGTCAAGACCAAGTCTACACCAAATAGGGGCAAGAACCATGGCGACATCCATGGGCATCAAGAAGATCAAGGTGCGGAACCCGGTGGTGGAGTTAGACGGGGATGAGATGACAAGGATAATATGGAAAGATATCAAGGACAAATTCATCTTTCCCTACCTCGACATCGACCTCAAATACTACGACCTCGGCCTCGAATACCGTGACGAGACGTCAGACAAGGTCACACACGATGCAGCAGAAGCCATCAAAAAATATTCTGTTGGCGTCAAATGTGCCACCATTACACCAGATGAAGCGCGGGTCGAGGAGTTCAAGTTGAAGAAGATGTGGCTGAGTCCGAACGGGACGATCCGGAATATCCTGGGAGGCACCGTGTTCAGAGAACCGATTGTGATACCGAGGATTCCTCGGCTGGTTCCGGGTTGGAAGAAGCCCATCATAATCGGTCGTCATGCCTTTGGTGACCAATACCGGGCGCAGGATATCGTCGTGCCAGGGGCGGGCACCCTGGAGATGGTGTACACACCGGCGGGAGGCCAAGCGCAGCGCATCAAAGTGTTTGACTTTGCGAGTGGCGGCGGTGTGGCGCAAACGCAGTATAATACGGATGAGAGCATCAGCGGGTTTGCGCATGCAAGCTTCAAGGTGGCGTTGGGGAAGAAGGTGCCAATGTACATGAGTACGAAGAACACGATCTTGAAGAAATACGATGGTAGATTCAAGGATATTTTCCAAGAAATCTATGAGAAAGACTACAGGAAAGACTTCGAGGCCAGTGGTATCTGGTACGAGCACAGACTCATCGACGACATGGTCGCCCAAATGATCAAGTCCGAAGGCGGCATGCTCATCGCCATGAAGAGTAAAGTTCCTCCCTTCCCCCTTCTCTCTTCCCCATCTACTAACACCACCACCCTCTCCCTAGACTACGACGGCGACGTCCAATCCGACATCGTCGCCCAAGGCTTCGGCTCCCTCGGCCTCATGACCTCGGTCCTCACCACGCCCGACGGTCTCACCTTTGAATCCGAAGCCGCCCACGGCACCGTAACGCGCCACTACCGCGAGCACCAGAAGGGCCGCCCCACCTCGACCAATCCGATCGCCTCCATCTTCGCGTGGACGCAGGGGCTCGCGAAGCGCGGCGAGCTGGACGGGAACCGCGAGCTCGAGGCGTTTGCGCACAGCCTCGAGGAGGCGTGCGTGTGGGTGGTGCAGGAGCGGGGGATCATGACCAAGGATCTGGCGATTAGTTGCGGGATGCGGGATGGGGGGGTGGGTGACGACGACGGAGTATTTGGATGCGGTGGAGGCGAGGATGAGGAGTGTGTTGAGGGAGAAGTTGTAGGTATTTTGGCTTCCAATTTCTTTTTGGGGCATTGATGCGGGTTTTGCGAAGCTATACCAGAGTTCCCTTTCTGCTTGGCTATAAGATAGTGTAGATGTAAATAACCTCAGTATTCAATCTATCCACACTTAACTCCAGATCCCAAAATTCCACCCACCTCTTCTAATTTCCAATCTCATAACAAATCTACCTATACAAGCAATCACCCAAACTCCCCCCCTCGACTCATCCCGCCAACACCCCTCCATCCTCCCTCTCCCCCCTCACAAAAACCGGCATCACCGCCCCCGTCCCCAACGCAAACTCCCGATGCCCAATAACCATTAACAACGCCCTGATCGCCCCACTATGCGCTGTAAACGACACCCAACTACTCGCGTCCTGCACGAAAACCTCATCCAGCAGCGCTCGAAAGCGCGGCACCATGTCCGCGTCCGTCTCGCGGTGCTCGGCGGTCCAAAGCAGATCGTCCTCGGCGAAGTCGGCATCGAAGACGCCGGCGGGGAAGGCGCTTGAGAGGGCAGAGCGCGAAGAGCGGCGGTCGCAGGTGTGTTCGCCGATTTGTTCGCGGAGGAGCTGGGTTGGTGGATGGTAAGCGGTGGAGGTTGGTGGGTATGGATATGCGTAGGGCAGGGCTTTGAGGAGTCTGGGAAGGAGGGGGAAGGAGGGGGGAAATAAGGAGCAGAATCTACGTTACCTCTTTGACACGCGGCACGTATGGATGGGTTAGGGGAAGCTCCGGATCCACAAATGTGGCTTCGGCCGTTTGGAGGCAGCGGTAGAGCGGCGAGGTGTAAAAGGTCTGAGGCGAGGGCGTCTTTTCGATTGTGAGCTGGTGCTTCCAGACGGCATTGGCGGCTTTAGCCTGGCGAAGTCCTTCGTGGGTTAAGTGGGCGTCGAAAAAGGTGAGGCCGTCTGCGCCGTCAAGTTTGGACCAGTAGTCCTACCGCGAGAGGTGTGTCAGTCGCTTTTCAAAGTCCCTTACATGATGAGCTAGTTTCGGAGTAAACGATCAGTTTAGCGAGAAACCCATGTTACTACTCACGTACATCCCAAGCTGCAGTGCCGTATTTGGCTTCACCAACGTTGTGGTCGCCTTGTCCGTGTCGTGCCAAGAAGAGGACCTTGTATCTGATTGTTTTTGGTGACTTCTTGTTTAGATCTTCGACGTAGTAGGTGAATCGTTGCCAGGAAGTGGCATCTGCGGGACATTGATGGTCTGTCTCATACTGGCGTTCGACGAGACCGAAGTTTGATTTAGTCTAGGGATGAAATGAGTACAACAGAGAGTAGAAGGATCTTGAATAGAGCTTAGGATCTTACATAGTCAAATTCAGATGCGTTGGTGGAGGAGTCGGATTGTGAGAAAAAGCCCGTGGCAATAGAATATCTGATCTGTGAATTTTCCATCGTATCCTGCAAGACTAAAGGAGAAATGAAAGAGCTTATAGAATCAGCTTAAATCAAAGAACAAATCAAATATTCCAAAACATAGTCATTGTGTGCGAGAAAGGAGGAAACAGCTATCAATAATTTAGAGAAACTTCAATATTGACTTTCAATATCGAGGAAAGATTTCCAATGCGTTTAGGCTACAGTACTTTTATGCACTAGAGCATAGGATCCGTAGCATCAGGAAGAGATCAATGATGAATCCGGGAATCTTGGTTGTCATCGAAGATGATCCTTAGCTTATTGTGCGGGAACTAGTCAATGTTAGATATCCCGTAGGTCAATCATTTAGAGTGATTTGACTGAGCTGTGATGTTACCGGTTACTCTTCTTCTCCCGGAAATTAATCAACGTTTGAAATGCAAATGCCTCATCGATTCTTCCGATTTACCCCCAATGGCTCTGGGTCTCAGGGAGGAAACTCCGGTGGATACTACAAACTGTGGAGACCTGCCCTGAA
Organism: Astrothelium subdiscretum; assembly: GCA_021030935.1. Lineage (NCBI taxonomy): Eukaryota > Fungi > Ascomycota > Dothideomycetes > Trypetheliales > Trypetheliaceae > Astrothelium > Astrothelium subdiscretum. The sequence continues at coordinate 31,516 of JAGFMW010000060.1, read as the reverse complement.
CCTGAATCTTTCATATCCTCCTCTCCAAGTGACCGTAAAATAGAACAGTTGTTGACGTTGAGCAAAGATCAAGTAAGTACGCTTGTTTGGATAATGTAAATGTAACCGAGGCACACGAAAGGATAAGAGGTGTCTCTAAATTTGCTCTAGGTCCGTACGTAACCGATATAATTTTTGCTCATGCATCCAAATGTTTGTCCCCAACGCCGTGCTATGCCCCATGGGTCCAGTCCCATCATACCTTTGCCACCTGCTCGCGCTCCACTTCGTAGGTAAAGTCAAAATAAGGTTTATCGAAATGATGCACCCGCACATAGCCATCCTCGCCACCGCTGCAATATCCAGTTCCTTGTGGATGAACAGCGACATAGTTGAGCGGACCAAAGTGCCCCCTCACACGACCTATCTCCTCCTCGAAGATTTTATGGTAGAAACGGGCTTCGAATTTTCCTTGTCTTGCGCTGGTTGTCGTGACGTCCATAGCAGCTTGACCACCTCCAAGAATAACATAGTCCTTCTTCGGGGTCATACATGCAGAATTGAGCGGTGTGTCGGTAACGTAGGTTTTGAGGACTTCGAGATCACGAGTAGTGACAAGCTATGAGTCGTTAGCTAGCTTAACACCAGGAATAGATAACCCGAGCCCACCTTCGCGCTCTTATCCTTCGAAGAGGTGATGAAATAGGTCCTGTCCGGCGACCACTGAAGATCCGTAATTTGAGCATCCTCATGGACTGTGACACCAAATTCCTCAAGACCATCCTGGCAATCACGTAAGCTGTGAGTCTTCGCGCTTGCGTTGGCAGTAATTACCTTGGCACTAAATTGGGTAACAGTTCCGTCTTCGTGACCAGCAATGATGTATTTCGACAGATAGCCGAAGCCAGCCACAGTTGCTTTACTCTCGGGACAGACGATCCTTAAGCTGTGCTCGTCGGGCTGCTTTGCTTCTACGTCGACCGTGATATCGTAGACGACGATAGAGCTGACTACGCCCTGCCGCTTTTCCGTGACTCCCAAAAGCTTTGTTCCATCTTCGTTAAATTCGACTCGCTTGATACTGGAATGGAAATCCCAAGTTTTGAGCAGTTTGCCTGTCTTCACATCCCATAGCCTCATTGTGTTATCGGCTCCGCCGGAGGCAAGGAGAGTTGTCGAGGGATCCACATCGACAGACCAAAGGGCGCCCTGGTGGCCATGATAGGTTCCTAAGCGTTCCCCGTTGGCGGAGAACCAGGCGCAAATGACATGGTCCTTTGAGACCGAAAATATGATGTCGCCATCTCTGTTGTATTTAACCTGGGTCAGGGCTCGCTCCTTCGCACGATTATTAGTCAGTCTTCAAGCTTGGTGTCAAGAATCATACGTACATGGCCCGATATTAGGATGGGTCTCATATTGTGAATGTGGAAATCAATCTTCCAACAGAGCTTGAAATGTTTATCCTATGACTCCAAGTGGGTCCGGAACAACCTTTGATCCGGTCGGACAAAGGTATCACCGTATGGTATGGCCCCCACCTCTGCTCCATTCTTTTTGCTTTACTCCGTTCCGTACCCCACGTTTTTGCCCGCCACTGGTAAAACATCCTCTTCCTTTCAGTCACCCTAGGTACTGATACACATCGAAACCCCCCTTTTATCATGGGTCTTCCAATGGACGACGTTCATGCCCCTACCGTATCCTCGGGTCCAACCTCCAATGGAGCTCTCCAAGATGGCGTGGACGAAGCAGCATCGCTCACACAGCTGATCGCTAAAAAGGACAGCATAGAGAGTGAGCTCTCTGCTCTTGGCTCCGTCTTAGACTCGGTAAGCCTTTCCCACCCATGCAAGTTTGTTGATGGAATATGCTAAACGAGTACTTTGTTATAGCATGGTGTGAACATGAACACCGGCCTCACAACCTTCGACGGTTTCCCACGCGCCGACATCGACGTGGCTCAAATACGAACCACCCGAGCCCGCATCATCCGACTCCGAAACGACTATAAAACCGTCATGGCCCGAATAGAGACGGGCTTGCATGCCCATCACGCGCAGATGCAAGAGAGTCACGCCCCAACCGACGGGTCCAGACCGACGCCTGCCGCTGCATCTGCTGGGAGCTCTCATGCGCCCTCTTCCGATGCAGCTGTACAAGCGCCATTTGCGAAGGTGAACAGCATTGCGACAGGAAGCCCGGCTGAGACTGCTGGCCTGAAGGTTGGAGACCGAGTCACAATCTTCGGAGCTGCCAATTGGATGAACCACGAGAAGTTGAGCAAAGTAGCTCAAGTCGTTGCTCAAAACGAAGGCGTAAGTCCGATAGCTTGGCGGGTCAGCAGGGTCTTCGCTAACTCGGGTCTTTTTCCAGCGGCAAGTTCTTGTGAGAATCTTACGTGCTGAGGCCGCAGAACCTATTTCTCTGTACTTGATGCCACGGCGAGACTGGGGTGGTAGAGGGATGCTTGGCTGTCATTTGCTCCCAATTTGAGATTGCTTAAAGCGCGAGGATCTTAGATCCTATATCGACATGCTTTATCTCTGATGAACCCAGCGATGCCTGGGTGGGCTGTAGCAGGACACGCTCCAGTATCAAGCAAGAGCGGTTTGAAGGCCCTTGGCCGTCTACTGACTCTAGGCCCAAGCCACGCACACCTCAGTGCGATATGGTCACCGAAATGCCTCACAGTAAAGGGGTCAGAGGCCATACTGACGTAATTTCACTCATTGTCGAAGTACGATCCTCTTGTTCCAACGAGATGGATACAGAGGGGGTTGAAGTTGGTCATCGGCCATGCAACCTATGAAACGGTGGTATACGATCCTATTAGGCACGGAACTGAAGCTGCTGAGATATTTATTACATCACAATCAAAGTACCGAGATGTGCAAAGACACTCAAACATTGGCATTATCATCTAAGGGTATCGCGTATTTGGCAACAAATTTCCTGGTTCCATCTGTAGAACTGAGCAATCGAATTGCTAGATTCTCTGCGTCTGTGAACAGTCAAAATCAGATAAAGTCCATGAAACTTCCTCGACCCCGTCTCTCTCCAAGATCCACATACGATTAACTCTTCTCATCAAACTTCTCCGTCGGCGTTTCCGCTCCCTTACTCTCCGCATCCGCCGCCTCAACACCATCCGTCACTTCCGCCCTCCCGTGCACGTTCGGCTTCTTCCTCCCCGTCAAGTCCAAGAAGATCAGTTTCATAGTCTTGGAAGAGGTCCCCCTTCCCTCCCAAAGCGGATACAACCCGACGCAGAAAGCGGAGAAGAACAGCCAGATGATTCCCACCGTGACCCATCCCGTAAAGAACGGCTTACTGAAGACGTACTTGGACCCGTACATCGGCATCGGCCAGAGGACAAGGAGCGCCAGCGTCATGAAGACAGTAAGCCAACGCGCAATCTTTCCCGCACGCTGAAGCTTATACTGCTCATCACGCTCTTCATTGTCGCTGTGGCGCGACTCCCCTGGCACGAGTTCCAGATCCATGTGTGCAGCAGCCGCCAGGTCGGAGTCGTCGCCTTTACGGATCGCCTTCATACTGATCCAGTCGTAGTTTTGCGGCTTCAAGGCGTACGTCAGGGCGGGGATGAAGATGAGGGGACTCAACAGCGCAACTACATTCCCAGCTAGCATAGGGTTGTTGGCGCCCGTGCTGGCGACGTCGAGAGAGCCACCTTCTTTCTTGGCGGTTACGAGCCAGGCGATGAGACTGCAGATGAGGCCCAGGACTGGGGTGAAGGTCGCGGCGGCCCAGTTCTGTTTATTCCAGACGAGAGAGCAAGCTGCGGGGAGGACGGCAGAGGAGATGATGACGCCCATCATGAGGTAGAGGTAGCCCATGGAAATGCCGGCATAGTATAAACCTGTGCTGAAGCCTGCCATGATGATGGCATAAATGATACAGGCCGAGTGGGACATGTAGATCAGACGTCTCCCAGAGGCTGTTGGGTTGATGTAAGTCTGGTAGATGTCATACGTCCAGATTGAGGAGACTGCAATGAGCTCGGCGGACATGGCACTGGTGACTGCCATGAAGATGAGCAACAGCGTCGCTGCAGCTCCCCCTGAGCCAAGTAGAGCAACTGCAGCGTCTGGAAGCACGAGACCGGCTGTAACATCATTGGGGTCCATTCTATTTGGGAATGTTGGAAACACGGGGTTTGACTCCAATGCAAGAGCGGAAAGACCCATTGTCGTCGCAGCCAGCCATGGGATGGCAAACCAACTGAGACCACCCATGATATAGCCGGGCAAAGCGTGAACCGGAGACGCCGCAATGGCCTTATTATAGTATCCATTGTCACAGAACACCGTGCCAAAATTGCCAACGATATTGATGACGAAGAATACGGCGCCTTCTTTTGATCTCATCGTTAAATAGCTTCCGTCCGCATTGCCAGATACGGGATGGTCCTTTGCGGCTTGGACCAAGAGGTCATAGATTTTCCCTGGGCTTCCTACGATATTGTTCGTTGCATAAGCGGTGAACGCAAAAATAAAGATAATGACCAGGATCATCACCGTGTGGACGTAATCGGTCAAGAAGGTGGCCTTGATTCCGCCAAACATTGTATATAGTACCACTCCGATTGGTAGGAGAAAGCATGCCGCAGCAGTGGGGACACCAGTCAGAGAAGTCACAACTGCAGAACCTCCCGTCAACAGCATTGCTGTAACTAGGATATTCGTTGCAAGACCGAAGGTGATGAAAACTCCATGGGTGATGGGTCCATATCGAGCACGAATGACCTCCAAGAACGTATGAGCGTTTGGTGCTCGACGCTTCAATTCAATTGCCAAGGTAGCGAAGAGGATGACCTGGACAGTAGCACCAGATGCATACCAAAAGGGGCCGCTCACACCGTAACGATATGCGACGGCAGAAGATTGGAGAAGGGTTGCTGCCCAGGTCCAGGATGAGACGACAGCACTGGCCACTAGACCAGATTTGACCGTCCTCCCTGCTGTATTGAACATTTCGGACGTCTGAAGTTCATTGTTGTATCGCTTCAGTACAAAGGTAGTTAGAATCATCCCGAACGCAAAGAGAAATCCCAGGCCTATGATCACCCCATAGCCGGTTGCTGTAGATAGAGGCGGCGTTGTAGCCATTGCGGTCCTGACCTAGACTGGAATCGCAATCACAGCTCGAAGCGAAGTAGCAATACGCTGTAGCTAGAATTCAAGGGAAGTGCATATAAAAGGACGGACCCATGCGTGTTGGGCAATCAATTCCGGGGAGATGGCTGGAATTTTCAATGAAGAAGCGAGGAAATAATCAACCTACATTATGACTCGTTCCACGGCATTTATCTTTCTCACCTTAGTATAGCGTCACTGCCCAAGATCTAGGCAGTTCAAAGCCGTGGTGGAGGGTTTTGCGTATCCTGGTCAGCGTTGATAAGCTTGACCCCACAAGACTTTACCTTCAAGATAAGGTCATAATCGCGCTCGATACAATAGCAATTAGCCAATCAAATCAAATTCCCTTTCTCTGCCCAGAATTTCTCCACACATGAAATGCAGGTGGCTTCGAGGTTCTCGATCAGGCTCTGCGGCAGTCTAGGTATGTTAAAGAATTTTTGCACAGGCTGCGTGGCTGTCTGCACTCGCCGATTGCCGCTGAAATCTGGTGATTGCGACTATGTGACACTTCAACTTTGCATAGCGAGGCTTGAAAAGCGTCCAGATAGTGCACACTCGTCCCATTGGGCCGAGATAGTGTCGCGAAAATGTTTCACAGAGTACAGACCGGCAAAGGAAAAGGACACGTGAAGCTGTACAGACGTGACGGAGTACTCCGTTCAGAACGGGAAGACTTGGACCCTGCGTTTGCCCGTCTGACAAAGACAATCACTTCGTGCAAGAGGGTCATTTAGGTAAAAACATCGCCATGACGCAGTGTACTATTGAGTTCCCTTATTTCCAAGTTGCGAGAGGGCTAATTGGCTAATTGGACTAGGCCTCACGAGGAAAACCTTGGGGTGCTCGATCAGACGATCTGGTTCCGGCACGGTAGGCTGCGTTAGAGCAAAAAGCGAACGCTTAATGGTGTGTATTTTGGGTTCTAATATCTGACAGGTTTTCCGTTACAGGCAGACAGGTATTATCAAAAATGTCGCGCAAAGATTACAGTTTTGGCCGTAATCCAACACTGACTTCTTCGGCGGCCTCCCCTATTGAAAAATTAGTCCAGTAACTATCCATCAAGAGCAATGGCAATAACTTTCAGTCTTTGACCCCTTCAATTAATGTCTTAATGCCTTTGCCGTCCTTCACATCTTGGAAGGCTACCTCTGCGGAGTCGAACGGAACCTTTCCTGTGATCAATTCCTCAACTGAAACACGCCCATTCGCTATCATGCTGATAGCGAGCTGATAGTCTCCACTGGAATATCTGAAAGTTTGTTAAGTAGAATACTCCCATATTGAGATTGCACTCGTACCTGAATGACCCCTTCACAGTAAGCTCCTTCGTACACATGGCTCCTATCGGCCAAGTAATCTCCGGCTTGCCCATACCAGCCTGTACATACGTTCCCCCAACCCGCAAAGCATGGATAGCCGTCTGAATACACGGCTCAGCGCCCGTCGCATCAATCGCCACATCCGCTCCCACACCTAACTCACACTCCTCAATCAACCGCGCCGCCGATTCACTCGCACCCTCCCTCTGTGCCCGGAACACGTGCGTCGCCGCATACTTCTGCGCAAACTGCAACCGCTCCTCATTAATATCCACCGACACAATCTTACTCGCCCCAAACGCCCTCGCCACCGCACAACACAACAACCCCACGGGCCCGGCCCCCCAAACCACCACCTCCTGCCCCGGCCGCACCTCCGCCTGCCTCACCACATGCACCGCCACGCTCGCCGGCTCCACCAGCGCCCCCTGCTCGAGCGTCATGTGCGCCGGCAGCTTGTAGCAGAAGTCCTCGGGCAGGCGGAAGAACTTGGCGAGGGTGCCGTCGTGGGGCGGGGTCGCGGCGAAGGCGATGTTGGGGCACAGATTGTAGTGCCCTTCTTTGCAGCGCACGCAGCGTCGGCAGGGGATGCCGGGTTCGAGGGCGACGCGGTCGCCGGGTTGGAGCGAGTGCACGTCGGACCCGGTGCTGTGGACGATGCCGGCGGATTCGTGGCCCAGGACCATGGGGGCGCGGACGATGAAGGCGCCGATGGAGCCGTGGGACCAGTAGTGGACCTGATTTTGGTTGGTGAGGAGGCGAGGATTTCATGGCGTGAGGTCTGCGGGTTAGGGGGTTGGGCTTACGTCGCTGCCGCAGATTCCTGTGTATTTGACGTTGACGATCACGTCGTGGGGATCTTTGATTTCGGGGACGGGACGGTCTTCATATTTGACTTCGCCTGGCTTTTGGAGCACGAATGAAAGATTCTTTCCGTCTAGGGATCAGCTTCTACAGGTCTGTGGTTTCTTTTCTTTCTTCTTTCATTTTGGAGCTCCGACTTACCTGACTCGACGCCATTGCAAAGAGTGGTTGAAGTAGTCGGCTTTAGCGATAAATGCTCTATCAACTATTTGGTAGGAATAAAAAGTGAATGCGCAAATTGATGTTTTTATTTTCCGGTGGGTGCAATGAATCCATGTTTGAAAAATAGCTACGTTATTCATGGTGGAACAAGCCTCACGCCTGCTATGTGACGTTTGAAGTGGGGTGGTGGGGCTCGTGGGACCGTGGGGCCTCGGGCATTTATCCGGGCGAACCCCTGCCGAGAAAGAGAAGAAACTTTTGCGAGGCCTGCGTTAGAATAATCTGGCACCAAGTAAGCTGGCGTAGACAGGAGCCATTATGTCCAAAGCCAATGATTACCCTTTTGATTGGATGGCACTACTCTGACATTTCGTCTTCATCTTCGTCTTCATCTTCATCCACATCCACCTCGTCCGCCACCTCGTCCTCCACACCATCCATTTCTTCATCCGAGAAGTCCTCCATCGTGGCGGCTTCCTTTTCCGCATACCTCTTCCTCTCCTCCTCCTTTCTCCCTTCTTCAATCAATTTCATCTTTTCTTCCCTCATCTTCCTCTGACTCACGACAAACGCCCCCAGCGGCGTCTTCTCCCATTCAACATCCTTCAAAAACCCTTCAACACCCGCTCGATTATTCGGCGCAAACTCCACCTTCGCTCTCCTCTCGTCAATCCAACGTGAGTTCGACTCCAATTTCTGCACGACGAGCGACAACGTCGAGTTCAGTCGACTGTTTGTATTACCGCGTGCCTTGTTGCCGGTCTCTTTCAGCCACCGCTTGACCAATACCGTGACCGGGAGTGCAAGCTCGGGGAATGCAATATTCTTCGTCCAAAGCACGAAGAACTCCGCCAGAAGCTCTGAGACTTGCTCGCCGACGCCATCTTGATAGACACGAGTATGGAGGTAAGGTTTGGGCGCTTTGATGGCGACATTGAAATCTAGAGCTTTCAACGTCGATTGCTTAGGTCGCTTCTTCATTTCAGCAGAGCCGAGGACTTCGTAAAGTGCTGGCGCGAGCGGAATGTATGTCGATGTGGTGGATGATATTCTGAGTAACCCTCGTATAAGATGGAATCGAAGAGGAAAGTAGGTCGAGGTAGGTATCAGACGCATGGCTCCAAGTGTGACCTGTACAAGGGGGTAGATAAGTGGACGAAGAGGGCTCTCTTTGCCAGCAGTTGCTTCCTGAAGACTGTCACAGCTAAGAGAAATGACCCGAGACCAGAAGTCTAGAGAGTGGACGTATTGCCAATTGTAGATCATCTTATAAGACTCGTTAGAATTCTTTGTGATGCTTGACCGGAGATGTATGCCAAGCTGCCGAATGAAAGAATAGCCTGTCGCATATCCCGTAGTAGGATCCAGAACCCACAGTTCCGCGGCAGAATTTTTCATAAGATTGACTCCTTGAATGGTATGGACTGTGGTGTTTCGACTACCTTTGACAAGTCCCTGATACGTGATTTTGAAGAGCGTCTCTTTCATACTGGCATCACCGATGACCACAAGCCTCCGCATAATTAGGAAAGCAGCGATCCTCGAAGCTTCTTTGTTCGAAGCATCTGACCATACTTCAACGACACTCTTCATTAGATTTCGGAGGAGTTTCTTAAAGGAAAGCAGGTATGGGAGTAATGATAAAATGGATGATAGCGTCTGCCGAAGTGTTCCTTCATCTGATAAGCTTTCCAGCAAATGATTGATGGATATTGTATGAGATTTAAGCATGGGTGTTAGGGAGCGAAAGCTCTTCGACTGCGTATCTAGACGGCTGAAACAATCTTAGCATCACGTCTAATTGTCAAACCACAAGACCTGATACTTACATCTTTCCTTCTTTGGCCTCTTTCAATGGAACATGGTGCTGGATCACCTCTGGAATCCCTTTCAGGGCAGAAACGACAACCTTGTGATAGACTTGACCGCTTGTCAGTAATTTGATATCGGTAGATAGTGGTGACCACAAACCCTCTGGATCGGACACGCTGTATTTGTGTTGTGAGCTCGTTTCATCATTGCTATGTGCAGCGGCACGGAAAGCCAGAACCAGTTCCTTGGCTGAACGTAGAGACTTTTTCTCGGTCATTGCTGTCTGCCACCTTTTCACCATAGACAGGTCTAGTTCGTTTCTAAAGGTGTTGCCTCCCTTTTTCCCTCGTTTTCCTTGAGGCTCCTCGACGGCTTGCTCATCGCTGCCTGCCAACTCTTCAATCCCTGGTATTCCCTCAAATTCGAGTAGCTCAACATCGTTGGCTTTGAGGTATTCGTAGAATTCTGGATCCTTGGTCGCTAGTTTCTCTAGCTGTTGCTTGTGATCCTCTGTAGACACTTCCGAGTCTTTATCGCTTTCGATATCACTTGATTCTGGATGTTCGTCTTCACCATTTGCGCTATCAGAGGCTCTCTTGCGTTTTCCAGTGATTGGCGACGTTGTCTTGCCGTCCCTCCGCAAACCATCTGACAGGTCAAATCCTCCAGAAAAGAATTCGTCGACGCTCATCTCCCCAAATTTGTCCCCTGCCGATTGCGCATCAGATCTTCTCGATCCATCATTCCCATCCTCAGCTGATTTATTTCGTTCGTCTCTTCGAGTCCTTCGCTGTGCCTCAATCTGCTTTTTCTGCTTGATCTTCGCGAATTCTCTTCGACGTTGAATAGTGTCTTTGAGATGCTTTTTTTCGAATTTCTTGGTCCGCTTGGATTTGACCATGATTTGTCTCTCGAAAAATCTGCCGAAGGAGTTCTGTTCTAAATTTGTGCGATGCGGAGAAGTCTCTGTCAAATTGCAAAGAAACTGGAAATTTTTGGAGGTGTGGCCGAAGACTAAGGTGGGACACTGCGGAGCTTCGGAGAAGACCATCGACCTTGAAGAGTAGAAATCGTATGCATGAACTCTTTCTTTATACCCAGCACTTTACACAGTATGTATAGTCAGCGACAATTATCTTATGCGCCAACTCCATACAGTTATACACCTACATCTGCCCTCTCAGCGACGATCAATCTCGACGAGGTACGCTCTTCCAACTCTCTGAAGATACGTGTTTCTAATAAGTAACGACAGGAGCTTAAATTGACCGCAACGAATGCTGAGAGAGATCTGTACGAGTCTCTTGCGGAAGTCTACAGCATAATCACGACTATCGAAGCCGTCGAGAAAGCATTTCTGAAAGATTCAATCGGAGAGGCAGACTACACTGAGACCTGCAGTAGGCTTCTGAAGCAGTACAAATCAAACCTCGCCGACGAAAATGTTGGCCGAGCATTTGGCGACCTGGAAACATTCAAGCGGGAGTGGGATGTAAGCATGCCAGATAACTTGCTCTGTGTGTGGGTTGCCTGACAAATATCTCAGTTAGAATGCCCGCGAGCAACAGAACGCATCCGCGTAGGATTACCCGCGACCGTGGAGCAGCCCACCCACAAGGCGGCGAGTACGACTCCTGGAGCTGCCGCAAGCCTCATCGCTGCCGTCACGGAGAATTTCATCACGCTTTTGGACGCCATCAAAATCGGCATGGTTTCAAAGGATACCTTACACCCGCTCCTTGTCGACGTGATTCAGGCTGTCAATAAGGTGACCGACAAGGAGTTTGAAAATAAGGGGAAAATCGTGAATTGGCTCATCACCCTCAATCAGATGCGTGCATCCGAGGAGCTCAACCAAGATCAAGCACGCGAAATACAGTTTGATTTGGAGTCCGCTTACTATGGGTTCAAGGGCACACTGGAATGAACGAAATTACGAATCTTGGAGACGCTTGAGGAGCTTATCGGATCGCTCACTGCCCATGGTGTCTGTTGCTGGATGTTGAGGCATTATGCATGCTTTCCAGCTGGACAGCCGCACAGCAGACCCATAGTACAGGATATGGCTCCAATTCCCAGGCTTCTCCGGTAAGCTCACTAGTTCTGGGAGAGCCAACGATTATAGTTCGTGCGAGCTCATTCGGCAGGCTTGCTTGCCGGCACATTCCTTTTCCTTATTACGAAGCCCTATCTCAGACCTCCGCTGCGAGTGTCTTGGAGCTCGCGAGCAAAAACAATTGCTTCTGCCGGTACTAGTACGTGGCATAGACATGCAACATTGACAGGGCGATGCTCTTAAATGTTTTCGAACAGCAGTGGGATCTGTATTCCCTCCGATATTTTGCTCTATTGCTATCGAGGGTTGGTGTAATCACTCCTTGCGCTAAGTAGAGGAGCTGTGAATGAGGGTTCATGAGGGTGCATGAGGGTTATCATCTGCGGCAACTGGACTTGGTTTCTCTCCCATCGAGCCTTCCACGCGGTTCATGAGGTTTTCACGCAATGGTTAGAGTCTTCGTTACGTCTACATCTTTGTGTTAGGCGAGTTAACCAGGAACCACGCCGAGTTTGTGGCAATGGTCATATCTACCAATGCCAGGCTTTCTTACAGCTGGCTTTACGTCCTGCCATAGCGATGCGTTTCATAAACTGACCACTCCGTGTGGGGTCAAACCGGATGTCTGCTCCACCTAGTTATCAGGACCACACACGTATCCGTGTTAAGCGCATAAACCGTAAAAAGGCATATCCAGCTTGACGATCTCCAGTTTTATGCGAGAATTGGTGCTGGCAATGACGATTGGGACCCAGATGCGCAGGAAAGGCTTTGCAGGTTGTAAAAATTAGTAGCGGGTCTATAAAATCTAGTCAAGGTATTCAATATTTGCGGGAGCTATATTTGCAGCGTGAAGTTGGACTTTGGTTGCGGCTTCTAGATTATATTGACTTCAATCTCAGTTCGTGGCTTTAAGTGCCCCATCTGAACCCTCTGGAATCGAAAGAGCGAACATAGACCTACCAATCGGAACGAGAATCGTTCCGAATCGAGCGGCCGAAGGACTAGGGCAAGGACATCCTCAATGGCTCGGTTTGGCGTATTCATGTCCCTGAGCATAATGACAGGAGAACAAAGGTGATCCTCTACTGCAAGTCCCGGACACAGTTCTTTGTGGTAATCGGGTGGAAAGCCAGGCTCTCGGGTGGTGATCTTCGTACCATTTGAGCCAGTAAGAGCGAACGAATCTCCCATTGTCTGAGGGTCATCCGCCTCTGAAATTGTACCAAATAAACCAACGCAAGCTTTGAGAGTGGTATCATGGATTGTTGCCGACCTCGTAATTAAGCGGGTGATTGCATTCGTGGACGATTCGCTAAAAATTGCCACAGATTCTATCCTCAGACGCCAGTCTGGCGCCCACGACGGCAGTGGATCATCTTTGATATTCCTCAAAGGGGCCTGGAAGCCGGAAATCCCAAGGACAACACCCCAGATGTCGGCATACGATCTGGACGAGTACTCGAGACCTTGCCGAATGCAGTATCGTGTAAAATCCGTGTACATTTGTGGCCACGCAAGAGTGTAGTCGAACTGGAATCGAAACTCTGAGCTTTCGGAGAAGTGCGTCCCAAAATTACAGCCTTGTAGGAAGCTCATTAAGCTGTAAAGCCTATCATGCTCGTCGCCACAGTCAAGCTGCGAACACTCACTAAGCAGCCGGAGCCAGCTGACCGCGTCGACGTAACTGTTGATCTGTGATCGACCTCTGATGGCGGAAGTCAACCCCTTTACCAACCTGAAGAAGTTGATTATAGCGTCAGAAGCACCTCGCTGACCCCGCTCGATGCTCTTGCTTACGGCGTTCCAAGTGGTATATGAATCGCCACAATGGACAATGAGATGACGAGCTTGACACATTTCTTGCATAACCCAGCGCCGGCGAAAATAGCGCCTGGTCTTGAATTTGGAGAAGCACTTCCGCCGTACTTCGGGACTAATATCTAGAAGGTCTCGTCTGGCGTCCCATTGGCTTTTGCCGTCCGTCTTTGCTCTCATGGCCAATTCAGAAGTATTGAGAGGCTCCCGGAGACGGAGCGACCAACCAGTGGGTGTCCATGGACGCCAATCGCTTAGCGCAGCATCCAATCCGAGCACGAACTTACCGTCTAACTCTTCGGAGTCTTCGCCCAGCCAAACCAAAACTTGAGATGCCATGCGATACATCTCGTCCATGTACCTGACTTGCCGACCCTTCTCAAGGCGATCGGACTGATCTATGCAGATGGCATCTACCCAGAGGGTTCTCGGCGAAGTACTGAGTCTGAGTCGTCTCAAAGCGCGATCAAGATTGCCAGTAATCGTGAACGGATAACCGTTGATAGTGATTTCGCCATCTTCAAGTAACTGGCCCTCAAATGGTGGACCCCAGCAATACGACAATGCTTCGAATCGTGTCTTCTCCGTCAATCGAGTACTTGACAGAGTCGCAGTCAAGGGAGAGTCCAATGGAGAGCTCGGGTCAAGCGTCAGAAGTCGGATACTTCTTTCCAGATGACTTCTCGCAGCTTTCAACTGGACCTCTGAATAGATTTTGTTGCTATTCATCTTGTTTCCTTTGAGAGCCTGTTCATGCTGACCCTGCTGTGGTAACCTTGCTGTGGATGCAGGGTTTCTCTAGGCAACCTTCGGTTCTTGCTAAAGTCAACCGAGAGAATAGCAGTCATTAAAAACTTCTACGATCGAATTTTTGATGTCATCCTTTGCATAGTGGATGGCGCTGCCATCGGCATTAGCTGCGCACAACCAGAGAGTTCCGTCGTAGAGAAGGTGAGTGCAAGCATTCATATTTTGCATAACCATCATTGATATTGCGGTTGCTCAGCCACACTTTCAAGGTAGGGGTGAAGCTTATTCAGCATATTCCATCGGCCTGGCAGGGACTCCAAGGACAACCAGACCTCGGGCGCAGCATTGTCATCATTGCCACCTCTAGAGCCGCAAGTCATCTACGGATTACTTATCAGCCTTATGTTAAAGTACAGACCTTGTTTGACGAAGAATGGCGTCACCACCTCCAAGCATCTGCGTAAGCCCTCTGTGGCGGTGACTGATTGAAAGAATATTCTATACCTTGTGCTTGACTTACTATTCGTCCGCCAATGAAATAAAGTTTAGCGGAAGATGCGTGCCCGCGACTAATGTGCCGCGGTCTCGTTCGCCAATGGGCGCAGCCTTCTGTGGCTACATCTATGCTTCCATGCATTCAATATTGGATAATAGGCAACCCGCCTGTAAGGCAGAATTGATTCGATTTTGCGGGCGTATCACACGTAGATCGGGTTCGAGCGAAAGACTATAGATTTTCTATAGACTCAGTCACCTTTTCCGCTCGTTCAGGACAAGACACATTCGTTAGAAGTAAAATTCTACACTTCAATGGTTGCACAGCAGTAAGAATATACGTCAAAGAACACCTTAGATTCAAACGCTAACGTGGAACCTGTTGATAGGAAACGGCCTAAGGTAATAGGTATTGCCGGCATTGATTGAGCCCTTCCTACGTATACACCACGAGTGCGGCTTATGGTCCCATACATATTATGCCAGGAGATTCTGCTAAAAGATGTTGTGTTGAGCGTGGGCATTCTCAACAAAGAAACCGGTAAGCATAGTATTCTTGAATTCAGGCGACGCCTGCACTTTGAAACCAACCTAGGGCTTTTTTCACTTTGGAAAGAGAAATGCGTTCTATTTAAAATTTGGATTTTTGTTTGTTTCCTAGTTTTCTGAGCAATTTTATTGGCTGGAACAACTGAATTTCAAGGCAGTAGATTTCAGCAGAAAGGGAAAAACATACACGGAACAGAACTATGTATAAATACGTCCCGGTTTTCGTAGCTTCCAAGACCCGTACAGAGTTTAGCCGGCGTACTTGTGCTGTCCCGAGGCATTCCGCGGTAGGGGAAGGGGATAACTGTAATGCTGTTCGAATTCTATCCGATCCTCCACCCACAATCTCCATGATCCTTGGATCGAAGCGGTGCGACGACCCTGTCTTAAGTCGCGTTCGACATAGTCTTGATCGGCTTCTACAATGGCTTTTCCCGATGGCGAATCGTCGTCTTCAGAACGGCGTCTGGTCGCTCTAGTATATCCTATGATGTGGGGAGGACCCCGACTCCGAATGCTCTGCCGTAAGGCTGTAGCGAGCAGATCTACCTTCGCATCATATCGGAGCTCCGTGTCGATACCAAGGTTATCTCTCTCTCGCTCGGTGGTTTTTGGGGTGATTATGAATACGACCGGTTTCATTTGATAATCCAAGACCTCTCCTCGTATCGTAAGGGTCCTAAATCCGATATTTTCTTCCGCTTCGCCTTCAGGATAACCATCTCTAAGGACATCATAGCTGTGTATCCGGAAATACTCGTCAGACCGTGGCTCAAAGGTCGAGGTCGTGAACACAGTCTCCCAGATATGGGAAATGAAAACTCCCGCATTTGATGCAATTATGACGGACGTGCAGCCATACATCCCCTTGACACCAGAAACCTGGGCGAACCAAGCTCTTCGATTGCCATAAGGATAGGTCCGCATCGTAGCGCCAGCACTTTTACCACGACCAAGATGGACCCAGAGCCTGTCCATTGATATGAGCTTCGATAAAATGCTAACGTAACCTGCTCTGTCGTCGGGATTCTGCAGAAGGTACCGCCGTTTTTGTAGGCTGCTCGCTGGAGGTACCTTGCTAGAAATGTTCTTGCCGATAGCGACAGCTGAGTATGTTCTCTCGTCCACTGCATCATGCCTGCTCCCGGATGCAATTCCGGGCAGAGGTGTGCATGCGGTGCCGCAAATATCAGGCGTACAAAGCTCTTCAAATCTTAAGGTTTGATTACGCGAATTATGCTCACCGACGTTCTGCTTACTTATTGGATGACTGCCTGAGAAAGGCTTTTTGCCGGGCATTGCATCGGGCGCTAGTGTAGTGTTACTCTGGTAGGTCCAGCAGAGCGTGATTGCGGAAAAAGAAATAAGAAGTCTAGTTAATAGGTAGTAATGCCGAAGAACGTTCATCATGTAGAGGGCGGGGAAAACTCAAATCGCACGTAGAGATTTACTATAAGAAAAAATGGTTACGTGCGTGGCGAAAAAATGGAGCGATAGATATATGAAAATTGTGCTGTGTTGACCCCTCACATGTGTCAATATACATTTGGGAACACGTTTTCGCCACAAGTCGTCCAAAATTCCAGCAATTCAAAAATAGCCAAGTGTTGTCTGTTAAGTTGATCCCGATAATCAGCCTCCTTTCGGCCGCGTGTTATTGTGATGCGTTATCCGGGTGTACGGATCAGGGCTTACCTAGAACAGTTCTACCGTGCCGACGCTCGGCTTCTCTACCTCCAAAATTTAGTGTAAACGCTTAGAGTTCGCGAAATTGAAATGACACCGGATAGAAGAAACCGAGATCTCTGTTGTTTCTAGATAAGGGGTAGAGACTGCCTATATAATAATCTCTCGGCTAGGCACCAGTAGGCAATATTAGAGACTATAAGGAAATAGAGAAGATGAATAATAATTCTGGAGATAATTTGGGTGCTGTGACACTGTCATATTCGTCTAGGTCGAATTACGGGTCCTTCGACGAATCCTGTAAGGCACCTTGCCCTTCGGCGGCAGTACACCGAGGCCATAGTACGTCATATCAGGCTTCAGGTCTACCGTCGTTGACAATTCGATTTCGAAGACAGAAACAATCATGGCAAAACTCAAAAGAATATTCTGTTTCGCAAACTGCAAACCCGGACATATGTGGATACCGCCACCAAAAGGAATCCACGCGCCATCCAAGCCCTTCATTGAAAATTTCGGTCTTAATCCACTGTTCTGTGTGGGGTCCTGAGAACGTTTGGTATGATGAAATGGATGGTTCTGCGAGAATGGCCCGCTGTGCGAGTTTTCTGGATCTACTAGAAAGCGCTCCGCCCAGAAAGTATGCAAAGGATGCTGGCTGTCTGGCGGTCCAGTGTTCCACGCTTTGGGATCCATGTGTGCCATATAAGTATCGATGACAACCTTTTTTCCTTTTTCAAGTTTGTAGCCGTCGAGGTAGAAATCTTCGTGATCAGCTTCACGCACAATGAAAAGGGCGGTGCGGAGACGGAGGCTTTCGGCGTACATGGATTGCAAAAGTGGCTGTGCGCATAACTTGCTAGTGTCAAGCATTTCCTCGTCTAACCAGCATTCGTCAATCTCTGCTTGTACGCGCCTTAGAAGCGTAGGGTTCTGAATGGTTTCCAACACAAGCCAAAGCGAGATAGGGACCACATTGGCATTCGCAGCCCAGATGAGACCAAAGTCCTCGGCGGCTAGAGAGTCGGGGCTCGATCCTGACATTTTGAAATGGTACTCCTGGCGTGTTCTCATAAGCTGTGTACCGTAAAGTGGGTCATATCCGTTTTCATCAATCAGATCTTCAACGAAGTGATCTCGAGCATATGTGCGCCACGCCTTTAGGTCATCAAGAATTTCTTGCCGCTTCTTCCATGCTTTCGGAGCAAGCCACCTGGGATAACCCTTCAAGAAGCTAGCAACAGAGCTGTCGAATTCCCAAAAGTCTTCAACCCAATTTGGACTCAGCAAAAGCAGCGTCGGCCCATACAGAGCCTCGACGGTTGCGGTAGTCACCAGATTTTGGATTAATGAATACAGATCCTCGCGTTGGCCCCAATGATTGTCGATTTGTTGTCGGGACATGAGCTTGATCACATGGACCTGAAAACGAGCCGCTAAAAGCTTCAAATTCTTGCCCGACATGTATTCACGAATTGTTCCATAATTGCGGCGGTGAATCCTGTTCTCCGGTGCAACTTTGCTCGCGTGGTGCGGCGTCTGTTTGACACCAGAAGTGTCTTTGTGATAGGTCTCTAGGGCTTTTTTCGGTATATGAAAAAACTTGTCCAGGGACATGCAGATTGCAGGCTTAGTGTCCAGGACTTTGGATCTCCAGATTGACGCAATAGCATTGGCTCCAGACACGACATTGACCTCAGTATGGAAAAAGGAAAGTCGTAGTGAGGTCGTGTTCTTAAAGTGGTCCCTAATCGAAGATGCCAACACACTTTGGTTCATCACAAACGAGAGCGCGTGGCCAATTCCGGGAAGAAAATAGGGGACCTTAGGAGGCTTTCCTAGCCTGTTCCACCCATGCAACGTAAGAACATAGTCTCCCCATGTAATGAGGTACGTGACGAAAAGGAGCATAAAGAGTATCATCAAGACAAGTGTATCACTAGGGACATAGATGGAGTAAAAAGAGATAATTTCCATCATGGATGTTCAAGCTTTAGAATTGCTGTCGAAAATTGAAGGTTACGAGGTACCGAACAGTTATGGCAGGGGACATTAAGAATCTCTAACTGTCGAACTAAAAGTCGAGCACCAAGTTGACGTGATATTGACAGCCCTTTCCAAAACTTACTATTTAGCATCTCGGCCTGCCCAATGGCAGTACAAAGGTTCTGCATGCGGTTCATTCAATACCCAAGTTTCCCTCCCGTTGATCAGTTGAGAAATTATGCCCGCTCGAATACTTTGAAAAGCCAAGCAAATCCGTATGGACTGATTTCGATTTTTGGTGCATAGATCAGTCTAGTGCACAGGGCGAACCCTCGGCCCATGCTTGTCATTCCATACAGAAAAGAGAACCGGAGGATCAGATCTCCAGATCCCGTGGTTGCATACCACCACCATTGTTAGTTTAATAGTTAGGTGAGACATTCAGGAAATCATGAGCTGGTGGAACCACCCTCAATTTCACTCCAAGAGAGGTTACGTACCTCAAGCAGGGCTTGCAGCCGAATTTGACGGGGATACTTAAGGTACGGGCCATTACTTCTCGCCGCTAATTTATGCGCCGTCTTAGTTAGCAAAGACGAAGCTCGCTTGCGTCGATCGCCGTGGCGTATCCAGAATATCGCGTCCATTGTGCGTCGAGTCAGTATGGGTAATTTGTTCCGCAGCGGCTCCCGTGGTCGTCTTTAGAAATCCCGAGCCGTCTAAGTCTAGTGTTTAGCTGAGGTATGCTAAGCATTCCATTGTTTTGCTGTTCTCTAGCTCTGGAAGCCGTGCATTGCCACACAATAAAACGGTTCGAGCGACTAAACCCCAAGGTAGATTCTCAATGTACCTACGTGGTAGGCAGGGCATTAGGGCGAGAATGCATGACGTAAGCACCTGCTTACTTAGCGCCGCGCATAGCCGATTAGCCGATGGGCCGTCGGGCACTGTTGGCCGCACGGAGATGGAGGCCTGTTAGGCCACATGCCACATGCACGGCGGCTCTGCTTATTTAGCCCCTTCTATCGTAGGATCCTTGTAGGAGCCTGCCAAGCTACCTAAGGTAAGCATGAAGTACCATGGTGCTTGTGCCGATCCCTGTTTTGACGTTCCCATAGCTGGTAGTTTCGATTAGACTATTTACACTTACGACCGCGGTATGCTGCCAGAGGCTCGCGAGAAGCGAGAGCACTGCGGCGGCTGTGCCAAGTGCAAGGCAGCAATAGGACGCTGGCCTCGAAGGAAATGCTTTGATATCGACTTCAGAGCCCGTTCGGACATCAACCTCCTCATGCCATTGAGGAAATGTGGCCATTCCTAGGGCGGATATTGCGGCAAATGCTACAGCTGAAATACTAGAATTAAATGCTATCAGCTTCTTGAAATGATGGGGGGAGCTGAAATGACATTGAGATGAGGGGATTGAAGGAGACAAATAGACTCACAATAAGCCTGGGAAGATGACCCTGCCACGAAACTCCTTTACAGTATTGAGCAAATTAAGCGGGTTTTGATCTGCATCCAAATGCCTGGATAGTTCAGAAATGCTTCTCTTACACAGCCATGATGCTCTTGAAACTGATATACAGATGGAGAAATAGCCAGTCCTGATCTCAAGATGCGAGTTGGTTGTTGCATTTGCAACAAGAGATTCTATGTCTAAATTGAGGCTTCCTGAGCCCGACGTTCGAGTTGGGTTTTGGTATTGGAGCGACATGACGTAAATCCCCGAAATCAAAGATCCAGACGTACACCCAGCTAGGAGGAGAGCTTTAGAGTATATCAGCAAATCAAAGTCAGATTCTGAAGATGCCCATACAAATGAGCACTATGCCAACAATGGTGCTGTAAATAAGAAGACGGTGGTATTCAAAGTGATTCCACCAAATCAGGTTCAAAGGAATCCCTGAGAAGGTTAGTGATCGCGGAATCAGTGCTAAAATAGAAAGTAGACAGACACAGTATCACGCGACAATATCTATTCAACTTTGCGGTGTTGGATTCGAGATCACTGCCTAATTCGGTCTTCGGGGAGCTGTTTCCTCTCACTTTGATTTTGTTGCGAATGGTATCCATAACTTAATGCATTCTCTTGTATAGGTTTCGCTCGACATTACCATCAGCATGCTCATCCTCGACAACAATTCCACTCATATCTAACGGCTCAGATGGAAGCACGACGCTTATTGTACCATCCGTACGGCTCCGCTGCCTGTCTCTCAGTGGAATAGGAGTATACTCGGCCTCGATATTAAGTCTACTGACCGCTTCGGACTGCCTTCCTCAATTACGTGGTGGTGGAGGTCGAGCTTCAATGTCAATTGACAATGACTCGTTTGCGCCTTGACCGTTGGGGTCTGCTAAGTGACCAGTAGCAATCTGTTGAGAAGGTGGTTGCCGAAGCGGATGCTTTGGAGCGCGTGCTGGCCGATCCTGACCTTGCTCCAGCATTGAAGCCTGTGGTAAATCGCCTTGAGACTGTCTTACGGCAACTATTGGAGAAGGTGGAAGTGGTGGAAAGATTCGCCGTTGATCTCCCGAGTCTATGGGCTCGGCGCCGTGCTCGGATATAGAAACCTTATCGGAGTACGGGTAGACAGTTTCTCGGGATGATTTTGTCCCTGGTGGTTGCTTTGGTCTCTTGGTCGGCCCAGCCATCCATGCCATCATTGGTGTCATATCTTTTTTCTTCTTGCTTTTCTTACTGAGTGGAGCAATATCCAAAGGGAACATGAAAGGATCAAACTCATCTTCCGTGCGCTCGCCGGAATTCGGGGATAATGGGGCTGGCTGTGGTGTCGATGTTGGACCAGAGTCCTCCATTGGCCACATATGCATACATATCTGCCAGCCAGGCTGAATTGTATCCTCCCATACCGAAGGGAGGATAATATGGCCTTCAGTGCCCAGAAGGTCATAATTCCCATCGCGAACGTGTTCGCAGATAATATCAACACGGAAAAATGCTTCGCTTATGAGATGTGTGTGTCAAAGTTGACCGAACTTGCGTTCCTCTTCTTCCCATTGACCTTTGCTGCAAGCATTCTCAGCACGCAAATCCAGCAACTGCAATCGACCGTGCCCTTGTCATACTTCGTAGTGGCAGCGGTAATACTGCTTTTCCTGTCATACTCCATGCGCCTTGGCGTAAGGAGTCCAAAACTCGCTCAGTTCAAAAAAAAGTGCTACAGACTTGCGCGCGAAGAAGCAGAAATACCAGAGTCCAGTCCACTTGGCACGCACGACTTGCTCCAATGGGCATTCTTGCAAACGAAGCCAACCTTGCAGCGGGCTATCATCTGGGCCCTCAAGGTCTCGTTCCCAGCGGCACTAGGGTTGGCAGTACTTGGAGCTCTCAGTATCCCTGTAATACTATCGTGGACGCGTGGAACAAATCCTGGGTTTGCTGCAGTGATTACTGTGGTAGTTCTTCCAATCAACGTCACAGTAGCATGGGTCCTGCTTACCGCTGTGTTGGAGATCTTAGATTTTTCTTGGAAAGATGCCTGGAGGCAAAGGAGCAGAGTACTTGATTTCGAGGGCTTTGCAGAAAGTGTTGACGATTGAGAAGATTCTCAAGAGCTATTCAAAAACACATGGCCGAAAATCCTGCCATGATTTCAATTTTTAACAGAGCCGAAATGCAGTCTGAAAGCAAGAACGACTAGGGTTCCCAACGGATCTGCCAGGATTCGCAATCTAACCCGATTGGTAATCCGATAACAATCCGATTAGCCAACCGGGCTAATTGTTATGGCTGGTGATGCAGCATTGTGAGAATGTGTTGCAGTACATGCTGACTTCCGACGAGAAGAGTTCTCGTCTGCTTTTCGACCACTGTAGGGTCAGAGCTCCCTTACAGTCGCGAAGACAAACTGGTAGTTTTGAGAGGTACGAATGTAGGAGAGAGCAGCAAAGAGAGATTGAATCATGAAACGGTAGAATAAAAAATGGAAATGTTGCTTCATGAGATATTGACCTGGGTTTTTTTCTTTCTCTATATAGTGAAGACAACGACTATAAAGGCGGCAAAGATCGCACTTGAGAGAGTGCTCGCTTTGTTAAATACTGACGGAGTTCCACCAGTAGAAGGTGTCACGGAAGTGTTACTGGGCGAAGGAGTATTGCTGACGCCTGAAGCGCTACCGCCAGAAGTGCCGCTACTAGAACTGCCACCAGAACTGCTACCACTTGAGGCACTGCTGCTGGGACCACCACTACTGGAACTGTTGCTGGCAGAGCTGCTACCACTCGTGTTTGTACCGCTCGAACTATTGCCGCCGGAGCTACTTCCACCTAAAGATAGCATTTCGGATTAGCTACCACGCTTGTTGCCAATGAAAGATTAACTGGTTAAGGAAAGGTTGGAATACCGTAGCCTCCTGTCCCATTTCCATAGCCCGGGAACAAGCTTGAAGTGTTACCATCAATCAGAATCCAATCATGAATCAACGCCGTCCCGTTGAGTATGCTATCGATCTGCTCATCGCTACATGTCGAAGTAGGGTCCAGAATATAGCAAAGTCCCGGTGGATCGGGCGGATCCTCGTTCTTGATAAAGAATGAATCCGAAGGTCCGACTGTGGCGTACGTCGCGTTAGCAAGGGTATCGATCTCGCCAGTAGAGATATCCCGGTTAAAGAGCGTCCGGGTAAAGACTCGGTAAGCGGTTTCAGGTTGGTAAAAAGGCACCTCGTGGCCAGCTTCGTACACTCGACTAAAGCTGAAGTTGCCATATTGCCTGACTTGACCCCCGACAAATGAATCGTTTGTCTGGATGCCTTGGTATCCAGCTGCGCGGAAATCGGTAGAGTTTGCATAATCGACAGCTAGGGAGACAGCCTCACCTCCCAGCCAATTACATGCGTAGTCGCGATCGCCGTACATAAGTGTGACCTTGATATTATTCTCGAGCAGGTATGTCAGATCCTCAAGCCAGCCTGGCCGCGGGTAATCCCCAATTGCTCGGAACGCATTCGCAACAGGGCCGGAGCTTGTCGTCCAGTTGAGAGGGAAGCCGAGAGCGGCTTGCACATGCGGCTGGTTGAGGTAACCTTCGTAGAATGGTAGTGGGTATGGGTCTGGATCAAGGGTCGCAAAGTCGTAGTAGTTGCGGCCAGATAGGTTCGTGTAGACATCCCGCACATTGTTGATACAGAATGTCTCGGCTTGCTGACAAATGCTGTTCACGGATGCGTTGATACCTTGGTTCGTTGGATCGTATTGCACCGATAGATTCCTGCAAGTGTCCACCTGCTCTCGGCATCCGCCAGGTTGGACGTAAGCATCAACCATGTTGTTGTATAGGGTCTCGTTCACAGCTTGTATACCATAAGTGTTGTTGTATGCAATATGCGGGTACGACGGCCATTGGACCTGCCGATCGATGCATCCATTGATAATTAGAAGCGTGTCTAGATGAATGATATACATTTCGCCATCCCTCGTGAAGGTGCCGTTTTCAATCTTCTGGTTTTGCTGCTCAAAAAACGCGGTGTATTCAGGCCCATAGCGGCCACCGTATGATTCTGTAGTAATCGAGATGCGACTGTCATTAGGATGATAAGCAGGAAACTCTTGAAACCAGACTTGGGCAAAGTGCCAGAGAGCTCTAGCGCCGTTTGCGGTCCCGCGGGCGGTGTTGTTGACTATCTGGCTAGGATATGTACCGACGTAGAGGGTGTTGTTCTGTTCCGGAATAGGATCGCTTGCATTTAATACTGTGACATTCCCACTCAATGTATCGAGTGTTACATTGACCAAGGTGTCATAAGAGAAGCCAACTTGCGTAGGCTGATCAATATACAGCATGTTTACTATATGCGACAGTAAGCGGAGCTCAATTGCTTTCCGTATTTTTGACTTACCCTCGTTGTTCCAAGACCATTCGTTCAGATATGTGGAGTTAGAGTCTACATTGACTTTGCACGGTCCGTTTTCAACTAGCAATCCCAGCATCGACGAGCTGCCAGGGCCACCATTCATCCAAATAGCAAGAGGTGCATTCTGTGGGTCCTTGCGAGACTCGAAGAACCAGAACCCAGTGTTGATGGGGTACGGTTGCGCCTCGTTCAAGTCGCCAAGTGTTCCGGCTGGCAAGTGGATGGTGCCGCTGTACGACTTGACTCCTGGAGTAGTCTCGCATATTCCAGGCTGAGCCCGATGTATTAGTAGCAGTCTCGTGAAGCGATATTCGAAATGAAGCAGACCTCCTTGTATGAAATATACACCCCGTCGTTGAACCTAGAGTTTAGTATCGTTACATTCTCAGGAGCTGGAGGAAATTGTGTGGAAGCAAGATGGGGCCCAACTAGGAAGACCGCAGCGGTCAGGCAGCGCAGAGTGGACCTTGCCATGCCCAAGCGTATCTTGGCTGGAGCTCACCAACCGGCTCTTCAACAATTGCTTGAAGCTTCTCCGGGCCCTAGAAGATTTACATATAGCTGCCCCTGGTGGGGAAGCTTTTCCTGCGTTGTAGCAAGCTTCCTTTGAGAGCATAGTGTCTTCGGCGGCTCTGCAGGTGCCTTGAACTTATGCCAGGGTACTGCAAAGATTCTTTCCATTTGAGGATTTGGCGAAGGTGGAGAATGAAGTTCCCCGCTGCTTATCGCACCATCATTGAATGCCAAGGCTCGCTGACGTGAGGAAATCTGCTCAGTACCAGGTATGTGGGGTTGTAGAAGAGCTGGAAGTGCAGAATGGCGAGAATGCGCGGCGCGTGGTGACGTCACGCGCAGGCCGTCCCCTTGAGACCCGAATCCGACGGGGTACAGTTGACGGGGGGTTAAAAGGTCTTGGCGGGGGTCCAAAGTAGTTGGCGGGGAGACAATTTTATGAAAATTTATCCACTATCTACAACGCTCAAGGTTTCTTTGGCATACGCTCGGCATATGCTCAGTATATGCTGAGCGTATACCAAAAAGACTTTGGGCGTTGAGAAAAATAATTAAACAAATTATATCTACATATGCTAAGCATATGTAGAAGGTTGGTAGGGGGTCAAATTTTTTTGACCCCCTGACACTAAATTTTTGACCCCCAGCCAACTTTTTGACCCCCGGCCAAGACATTTTGACCCCCGGCCAGCTGTACGCCGCGAATCCGACGCGAACCCGAAGGCCTTCTGCACACGTTAGCCCTCGTAACCACAGGAATAACTGTCTCTTCCCCACATTTTATCCAGTCTGCACTTTGTCGCTTCTAAACCCAATTGCAGCATCTGTTTCCGCAGCTGATAGGTGACTTGGAACGTTGAGATTTTCGATGAACGGGAGAACGCGGCGGTCGGCCCTGGCTTGCAGCTACCTAGTTGGACAAACAATCTAACGAGACATGACCGGCACGAATGTAAAAGGTTTCAAAATTTTGTCCTTGTACTAAAGATATATGAATATATCAACAATGCCAAAGTTAGATTGACTGAAATTCAGCGGAATAAGGTACTGCTACGTACGTATCGAATGTTATTCAAGCCAGGCCTTCAAGGTTGCCCAAACTGAAGAGCGCCTTGCGGATAGTATCTAACTCGATCAAAAAGTGGGGTTTTACGTGCAGGATTCAGAGCCCAACGAAGTGGTCGAGCTTTAGTCACTGGTCCAGCTTAACACCGAAAAGAATACAATAGCACCAACCTAACATACATTCGTTTGCACTTACGCAGCGCCGACGTTATCAAGTTAATCACCCTTTGCCAATTTCACTTGTGTTCAAGGACACCAATTACTTCGCACACGCAGTCACAATCTCTTCTGCTACCCTCTCCACTTTCTCTAGAGGCAGCAAATGCCCCCCTCCCTCCACCCACACGTTGTTCCACCCTCTCTCCCTCCCCAACTCTCCCACCAAATCCTTCTCAAAATCCCGATCTCCCCTCAATACCATCAGCGGTTTCTCGATCTTGTCCTCTAACTCCGAAAAGTTCTCGCCCATCGCGTACTCTGGCCATGCGCGCGTCGCGTGTTCGTTGCCGCGCATGCTGTCTTTAATGCATTGCTCTTTCATCTCCGGTGTTAGGCTAGTGGGGCCGGAGGTGAGGACGTTGTCGAGGACGAAACGTACGCTATCAGGATCCTTATACGCGGAAGCTTGCTGGGATTTCATTTCGTCGGATAGCGTGACGCCCTTCAATGGCGCGGGCGCGATCAGTATCAGGCCCCGAAGTTTCTCCTTTTGAGATGCAGTAGCGATTGCGGCGTAATGCTGCGCGACTTTCGCGCCCATGCTATGACCGATGATCACAAACCCTGCCTCATTGTCTTGGAGGTTCAGCGAAGTGATGATGGCGGAAAGGTCGGAGGATAGGTCTTTGATGCCGTAGGCGCTGGGGACAGAGGGGCCAGTGGACGGAGACCAGCCGCGGGAGTGGTAGGCTATTTTGTGGAAAGGCGAGAGGGAAGGGTGCTTAAGGATGGGGGTGAAGGTGCTAGGCGAGCCGCCGTAGTAGTGCAGGAAGATGAGGGAGGGCAATTTGGAGGAAGGGGAGCCGCGAGCAATGTAGTGGAGAGTTGTATCTGGAGAGACGGTGACAGTGCTATTATGGGTCGTCATGTTGAGTTTTCTACTACGTCTAAGGCTGTACCTGGGTCGTGCTTGTTCAGAGGATGTTCTGTGCAAAACACTGAATCGTAATGGTGAATATGATCTTGTAGATGTGGGTAGAAAGACGATGATGATGAGAAACTGGTGAAACGAAAAATTGGGTACATTTAAAGAATCGATTCATTGGTCCAAATTGAGCCTAATCTACAGATACTGCAGGCAGCAGTCACCGGTGGCCTCAGTTCCAGCGAGAATTTGACAAGGGCGATTTGCTAGCAACACCTTTCCTTCACGTTGGTCTGTTGCTTCGCTGTATGGCTCATGAGTTGGCCTTCGCGATTAAGCCCGAGTCGATAACAGAGTCGGATGGTATGATAAGCCAAGCAGCAGGAACCTTCTGTAAAGAAGATCTCGGAGGGCGGGGCTTGGAGTTTTGAGGCTCTCAACCAAATTCAGCAAGCGCCGCCAATACTTGCCTTCCGTGATGGCGCCGGCAGACTCTTCCATCCGCTGCTCCAGCTGCCTGACTTTTCATCTGCTCTGCTCCCTACACGGTGAGATCATTGGGGACTGGTTTCGAAGAATGCTACGTGCACGACTCCTCTTCAGACTGTAAGAATGTTTCAAAGGAGAAGGAAAATCGGCCGGAGCAGGACTCTATCCTGGGGCTCTACAACCTGTAACCGTTCTCCTATTACTGGAGCTTTGCTTTAGTCTTCTACATGCTGCTCACGAAGCTTCCACCTCATGGATACCCTCAGCGTCTCCTTTCTCCAAACGTGTCGCACGTCGTTACCCTCCTCCCACACCGGTCCAGCATCAATGACTTCGAAAATAAAAACAAAATATTGAGCTAGGTACATTGCTGGGGCATGCTTTTTTACAAGAGCATGTCACAGAAGCTATGAGTGTAAGGCTGCTGATAGAAGCACTGTACCTTCTGGGATGCCACGATCAGTATTTTCCGTCGAAACAGGAATCATACTCGTACGCACAGTATGGAAAAAGTTGTATGTCGAAGTTCACTCAGTCTAGAAGAAAGCTCAACGGCTTTATGGCGAATGAGGTATTGGCACATAGGCACAAACATGACAAGAGAATGCACATCCTGGTTTTTATAAAGTTCAGATGGGTGGCTTTGGCCGTAGATAACCCATTTCGGCATAGCAGCAAGGATTTTGTTCGGGCTGCTCTTTGAAAGTATTATCTTATGTTAGATATCTCGCCTTTAATGCTAGCCGAAGTCAGTATTGACGATTGGAAGCAGCCGCATCCGATAGATCCATTATCACGCACCAACTGTCTTCGGTCATTTCTCAATGGATCCTATCCCTCCCTTGGATTTCGGCGCATCAACCTGAGCACCGGGAGAGCTCTGCCCCTGAACTTACCGTCCACCTCAAACTGCGTCTCTTTCTGCTCGACTTTGAAACCACACTTCTCGTAGCATCGCTCTGTGTTCGGCGTCGATTCTACCACGCCCTGCACTCCCAATTCGTCTGCCTTACCACAACCCCAACGGGTCAATTTTACCCCCATCCCTGAGCTTTGGTACTCTGGAAGTACAACTAACATCTCTGGAATGTAGATGCCTTCATCAAGATTCGCAGCCTCGTGCATCGCCATCCTACGTGGTCCAACGTACGAAGTCCAAATTTGCTTAGCGAAGCGCCTTTCTGCCCGGGACTCCTCTTCCGCATTTCCCAGAGTACCCCAGACGGCATCGACGTCCTTAGTTTCAGTAAGGTCTATCGGTAGTGAGTTTCGAGACGCCACCATCTTGGGTTATCCCGGGTTTCCACCCTGGCTTTCACGAAGTTCGCCTCTGCGTCGCTTTTCAACCATCCTTGGAATCATGAGACCGCTTGCGCGCGGCCAGAAGACGTGCCGTGGTTAGTCAAAAAGATGTTAACGAACGGGGCTGAGTGTTCAAAGGCCAGTGAGATAATTTCTACGCACTGAGAAATGTCCTCAGGACTGCAAGGGAGCAGTTTGATCGTTTTCGATCCTCGTTTAGAAGACATCAAGAGTGACTCGATTCCCTGGGCCGGTAAAGACCAGAGCATGAGCTCCATTGAACTTGAGCTCGAGCGCCTCCAAGTTTATTGACTCTACCGCCAGCCTAAAACAACATGTCGTCGATGGGAAGGGTGAGCAGACCAGGATTCGCTTCTTCGACTTGCGGGGCTTTGCATTGAAGTGCAGAATGCTCGATACAGGATTTTTGGGGACAATAGGTAGCAAGGCTAAAAAACACGTACAGTTACCATATATGAGCGGAGCTGTCGATAGAAGCAATGATTGAGTAGGCAGGGGCAGGCTTCAGTACAACGCCTCCGAGTTTTAGCTGCGACAAGCCCTCCACCCCTCTCTCTCACACATGATTCAAAAGCTAGGACACCTCAAATCTTCGGATCTATAAGATTTCAAATCCGACCCTTAATCTACGGCGTCACTCCTTTCCAATTGCGTTTTATAATCGTAGAAATACTCTCTCTGCGTTGCTCTCTGCTTTCTGCTCTCTACAGCAGTGCTCTCTGTAGCTGTGAAAAATAGCAAAACTGAAAGAAAAAGGGGAAATTTACGCACGAGCCATCTGATCTTATAAATTCGCACAGGTAGAATCAGGACTACACAGGCACTCCTGTCGCTCCCGAAGTTTATTTGAAGAGAGGGCTAGGCGACGGTGCGCCGTTACCGCCAGGGGCTCAATGCCCCACTTTGGCCCAAAACCGAATTTTGCGCTCACCATACAAATTTATTAGCAAGCTGCAATTGCGTATTTCGGCGTGGAGTAAAACTACCGAATATTCTACTAAATACTCTATTGATCACTCTGTGAGATAGTTTTGCTAAATGTTTTGCTAGGTGCTCTGCTAGATGTTTTGCTAGATGCTTTGCTAGGTGCTCTGCTAGGTGCTCTGCTAGGTGCTCTGCTAGGTGCTCTGCTAGGTGCTCTGCTAGGTGCTCTGCTAGGTGCTCTGCTAGGTGCTCTGCTAGGTGCTCTGCTAGGTGCTCTGCTAGGTGCTTTGCTAGATGCTTTGCTAGATGCTTTGCTAGATACTTTATCAACTACTTTATTAAATAGTCTATCTAGCTAACGCAATAAATTCAAAGATTTGAATTTGCACTGGAACTCAATACTTATAATAAAATATATCTTTTACCCAAAACCTTGGCTAGCGTGAACTCTACGAATATCAAGAATTTGTATAGCAAAAAATTTCGTTCGACGATAACTTTTTTTTGAGAGCCTAATTCAAAAATTTGTCTAATAATTTTTTAGATAGCTCTCTTCTCTATCGTGCCCAAAAATTTATATCTAAATTGAGCGAGTCGTTGAGAATTTATTTTGCGTTGAAGCCTCGCATTGCGACCGCTATACACGTGACGTGGTAGGTCTAGGTTATTCGCCTCACTGCTCAATTTGCTACTCAATTTGCTACTCGATTCGCTGCTGGATTCGCTACTGGATTCGCTGCTGGATTCGCTGCTGGATTCGCTGCTGGATTCGCTGCTAGATTCGCTGCTGGATTCGCTGCTGGATTCGCTGCTGGATTCGCTACTGGATTCGCTGCTGGATTCGCTGCTAGATTCGCTACTCCATTCGCTGCTTGATTCGCTGCTCGATTCGCTGCTGGATTCGCTGCTAGATTCGCTGCTCGATTCGCTGCTGGATTCGCTGCTAGATTCGCTGCTCGATTCGCTGCTGGATTCGCTGCTAGATTCGCTGCTTCACTCGCTGCTTTGCTGAATATTTTGCTAATTATTCTATTAGATGCTTTATCGAATACCCTATCGAATACCCTATCGAATACCCTATCGAATACCCTATCGAATACCCTATCGAATACCCTATCGAATACTCTATCAAAGCAAAGCGAGCAGCAGAGCGAGCAACGAATCAAGCAGCGAATCAAGCAGCGAATCAAGCAGCGAATCAAGCAGCGAATCAAGCAGCGAATCAAGCAGCGAATCAAGCAGCGAATGGAGCAGCAAATGGAGCAGCAAATGGAGCAGCAAATGGAGCAGCAAATGGAGCAGCAAATGGAGCAGCGAATGCGCAGCGAATCCAGCAGCGAATCAAATCAAGCAGCGAATCAAATCAAGCAGCGAATCCAGCAGCGAATCGAGCAGCGAATCGAGCAGCGAATCAAGCAGCGAATCAAGCAGCGAATCAAGCAGCGAATCAAGCATCGAATCAAGCAGCAAATAGAGCAGCGAATCAAGCAACAAATGGAGCAGCGAATCCAGCAGCGAATCAAATCAAGCAGCGAATCCAGCAGCGAATCCAGCAGCGAATCCAGCAATCCAGCGAATCCAGCAGCGAATCC